>CABFOW010004906.1:0-31442 GCA_902141385.1 Timema californicum | reverse complement strand
CTCGTTTCTAATGCCATAGAATAAGTAACAGTGTATATTATTTAATTTATAATATTTGTTGTAGTGTTTCTACAAAAATGTATCGACTCGACGAGGTGATAATAATAATAATAATAATAATAAGTAGTTATTTGGAAACACGATTCGTGGTCCTTTATTTAAATTGTACTGTTTTGTTCGATCTTTTCTAATTGTTTTATCATAGGTGATAATACTCTAATATTAATAAAAATAACAACCCATGTCAAGAATTATCGAAAAAAATAGGCCTATGTTGGTGCTAAAACTTTACGTTAGTATTTTTTAAATGTTTAACTTATGTTTTAGCGGCTTTATAACAGTACCACTGAAATGTAAAGCTGTGTGTCGCTCTGTGTAAAATTTGTATTTGATTTTGATTTGTTTATTAAAGAGACGTATCTTAAAATTCAGCGTATTTTAATATGCTAATTCTTGTATTGGTGGGCATGCAGACAAAGGCATAAGTCTCGTCTGGTTTGCTGGTGACAAGAAGGTTGAGGCTCGAATCTCAACCTTGCGTACTGAGGTGGCTTCTTCTTAAATTTTTTCACGTTTTATTCATGCAAATTAGGTTACATCTCTTCTAAATTATACCTCCTTTAACCTTAAACCTTTATTATAAATATGCGAATATCCCTGAAGTTTAGTAAGACACGTTGGTAAAAAAAAAATACAATACAAGCTAGATTTTCTCTTTGTTATTTTCCAAATTCAATGGCTATTAAACTGCCCAAATTAATCTTTAATATATGTATGACTTGATAATACACAGTATAAAATTCCAAAACAAATGGAACTTATTCTTGACATAAAGTGGCTTATGTTTTACAGAGAAAAGTTCAAATTTTCTTTCTAGTCATCGTTTCCAAATGGTAAAAACTTTTTTGAGTTATATGAAATGCAACAAAAATTTCAACAAAAAGTAAAAGGTTTGGGTGTTCTCCTATTCACTACTTTTCGTAGATAAAATGTTCGAAGTAACACTCAGAGAAAAAGTGCTACCAAACATTGAAACTTCATCTACAAAGACACCATTGTTGTCAAAGCTTCCTTTCCACAATACCTTTATTACTCAACACAACAATGGCTAGAAAACAATTCTCCCCATCACTCACACAGAAGTAGTCCGTTTTTACATGTTGTTTCCTCAATCCCACACCCCTTACCTTTACTGCTGTCGAATATATTATATTTTATTATTGTTGTTTAGTAAGAATGCATCTATTTCTGTCGTAGCATCCGAAAAAAAAGTTGTATTTTTTTTTCTCCAGTACCGTGTGAAGTGTGGTAGAAAAACAACAACACACTTTTGTTTGCATAATGTAAAACAGTTAGCACTTTTTCCTTCTTTTTTTTTCATTCAGTCACCCTTCTTCTATTGTGATGCGGATGTGCCAGTTCTTTTCATTGAGAGACCGTTAATGGGCAAGCGGACACATCTCATTCAAAGTGAACAAGCACTGTACTTCCACGGTTATGTTCAGAAGGAAAAGTTTTTGTGTTTTTTTTTCTCACTAAAGGTGGATTTCTAGGTGCCTTTTTTTTTAAAAAAAAGTGGTTGAGAATAAATAAATCCATTCCTTGCATTACCATAAAGACATAATTTCCAATTCTACGTCATTTAGGAAGCCTTACTATCTTGGGTCATTTATTAAGGACGTTGTATTTTTGGTGAATTTCAAAGCTATTTTGCGAAGCGGGTTGTTTCTTAACTTGACGCACCTAAGCATTTTAATCACTACCGGACAAATTAGATATAATTGTACGAAATATAAGGAGAAGAAAGGAAATGAGCAGTTATTTCTGTAAGGCCTCTTATCCATGTGCTGATACCACTTCCCTTCTTCCTCTGACGAGTATACACACTCACTCTACTATTTGTGCCTGAACAGCGATGGCTTGGATTATAAAAAATATATAAATATATTTTTTTCCTTTTCTAGATATACATACTCGTATGCTTCCATGAACATTTTTCAATCTACATTCTGGCTGAAAAATTCTTACTGGACATTTTTGTGACTAGCCTAAGTTGTAAACGATTTAAAAAAAAAATACGTGTACAAAAATACAAGTGTTTCAAGCTTAATAAATCTGACAATGTAAGACTATTTTTTTTTAAATTACTAGAGAATCTATGTTTTTTGTTTCAATGTTCTATCTTTAAAACTCTTCAAACAAAACTCAAATACATTAACATGGGAAATCTTATCTTGACTTGCCATGGCGTCACAGGTAGGTAACGAACGTCCTTAAGTTCACATTAGGTCTTTTTATTTTTATATGGCAAGATGAATGATTCACAAGCGTAATGAAATGTTTAAATACTATCAAATTAATTGATAGCATGGTTTATTGAAACCGTGGTTTATAAAAAATATATTTTTAAAGTCCTTACACCACACACGATTGTTTGTAACACTAGATATAATTTGATATGTATTTTAGAAGTAGGGCTATTGTGAACGTTTGGAAAAAACAAAACAAAAGAGGATTCCATGTAGTTATTTGAAAACTTGCAATGTACTGTACATTCTGTATACCATGGAAGGTAAGGTAAATTGTTGATGTGACATAAGATAAGATAGGGTCATAGTATATTAGTGTTGATTGTCGAGGTAAGACTGCCATCTTTAAAGGTAAACGAAGTATTCATGATTGAAGTTCTAAAATACCTTACATCGATGGGAGCGTGGGCTAAGTGTCAGGCTCATCTAGTACGATTTTCCTGTGAAGGGGAGGTCAAGGTTTGAATCTCGGTTTGGTGTTACGGAAGGTGATTTTCCCTAAATGCTTTTATACTCACCCTCTCCGTAAATGTCTGAAAATTTACTCTCAAATTCTACCTTCTTCATGTCTACCCTATTATCATTATTTAAATGCGTATAGTCCGGGCGGGTAATATATAATACGTGACCGGATTATAAGTATTGAACATAAAGTGATTGACTAAGTGGTTTCGCCCTAGAATATTTTTACGAGAGGCCTTTTATTTTACATATACATAGTTATCTACTTGTTTTATGTAAGCAAAGGTCTATCAACCAACTTATATTTTCTCATTACTAAGCATCCTATTGGCCATTTTGACTAGCCTAATCTTACACTAATTTAAGCACAAAGGAAAATAAGGTTAAATCATTTTATATTGAAAAAGATCCATTCATGTTCATGAAAGTATTCAAATAAAGTAAAGTTTCGTTCGTCTTTTAATCTGTTTGTTCAACACAAAGGCTGTCAATTACTTAATCTACGGGGTAGGATTAGGAAGGTAGCACGGAAGACATACACTCGAATTAGCATGTAGCAAGGGTTGCTAAATTTACAAGTGGAATAGGTGTTTCATTAATACCTAAATTACTATTTAGCTGGTCTTTATCATTATTTGGAGTATCTAACTTGCATGTTCAGAACCAACTGATTAAATAAACAAACGATTCATAAAGAAATAAACAACAAAATAAACAAAATATCCCATCTCCCCCTACAGCTAACACCTAACTCAGGTAAAAAAGCTCGAACCAGGCGTCTCATCGTGGTGCGGTTTTCTGTGTTCTACTTTAGAAAAGAGTGCAATAATTGGGTAACCGTTTTACAATATGTAAAAAATACAATCAAATTAAATAATAATTAAAAAAAACTACCATAATGATCCCAATTTCATGGTTGCCAAAAGAAGAATGCATAAAACCACATTTTGACGTCTTTTGCTTCTAGCGTAATATTGTATCTAATTTTCCGGTTAATCGGCCACAAGATGGGCTATACATTCCAGAACAGACACTGTTGACATTGTAGCCCCAATATCAACAATTTTCCATTTTTTGGTCTTACTGCAAATCTAACCCGAGACTCGCTACATACAGAGCTAGGGAGTCGGTATCTCAACTAGTTGAGCGGAGTATTCCCAAAAAATCTTTGACTGTGCTTCATTCCATACCCTCTCTTTTCCCTTTATTCCACCCCAATCCCTTGGCATATTGGAAGAGAAAACATTTATTTGTACTCTTTTAAACACAGCAACAATGGAGTCTTTTTGGACCAATCTTTTTTTGGGGTAATATTCTCTATATATAAAGTCATTCAATACAAAATTGGTTATCCTCTGAAGTAAATGGAGAAAGTGAAAAAAAAAAAAAGTTTTTTTGACACATGGTCGTCGATTTCTATGAAAGAATAGTTTTGGTTGAGGTGATGTGAAGGGGATGAAACATGTAGGTGTATATAAAAAATATCTTAAAGAATAAAACGGAAACCCGAAAGAGTGAGAGGAATAAAGTTGTTTTTGAGTTCCGTACGACTTCATCCTTACTTTTTCACCCCCCCCCCCTCCACCTCTTCCACCGTTCTTTCATACAATTTACCTCATCCTCCATCCCGCTCCTCTTTAGTTACCGGCCACCAGACTTACCCCTACAATTCTCCTCCACCCCTCCCACCATACATATCTAATCTGTAACATCTCCCTTCGTTCTGTACATTGTGCAGAAAGAGCTTACTTGGGGAAGACTTTTCCTCTGCTTTCACTCAGCATCCTTACCGACCGCACCCAAGGACTTTTTTTTTATCTTCGGTGCCGCGTGGCGTGGTGGATCTCGCGGACCGAAAACTTGCGTGACAAAAGACACACACACACACACAGAAATACTTCAATAAGGGTTTCGTACCCTGCCCCCTCCCCCTCCTTTATTTCCTCAATCCTTTTCTAGCTTCTTATATTCTCCTGAACACAATGAGTCTTGTGTCTATTCACAAGAATCGACGGTGCTATTGTTAAGTGTGTCGACGCCTTCATCATATCACATATAATACGAACGACGTTGGCAAATCATCTCTCTGTTACTGTTTTTAGTGTACGTATATTTTTTCCACCGTGTATTAATATATACATACATACATACATACATACATACATACATACATACATACATACATACATACATACATACATACATACATACATACATACATACATACATACATACATACATACATACATACATACATACTCTCTTAGGACCTGAACCCCGATCTATTCATAAATGTTAGTCTAGTATAAAATGCGAGTGACGCGTTAGACCCGTGTTTCCCAAAATTTTATATCGCAAACCTAAATATAATATTATCCCGGCCTGGCGACCATATGGATGTGGTTTCAATAATTGCCTATTATATTAGTGTTTATTAAATTCATTATATTGATTTAATTTAGACACCAAAAACTAAATTATGTCAATAATTTTATGAACTAACAAAGTGTAAATCACTGTTTTTAATGAAAATGTGATTTCTTTGCAACGTTAAAAAAAACCTATTTAATTCAGTGGATACTATAATGCTATTTCATTCTTGAGGAGAGTTCTTTTGGGTGTTTATTTTGTTTTGATAAATATTATCAATTTAAGTAACTTTTTAATCTTAAAATTAGAACAATACACAATATGCTCTCGTGGAAAATTCTAGAGGTCACAAAAACAAAGTTTTTCAGTAATAATCATGAGGCTGCTGCTTCATCTTGTTGGTGAGGTCTTCGAGTTTGAGTTCTAGGCAAATCTTTCCCAGGATCTTGATTGTCAGATGGCCTGAAAATCCTCGTTCATGGAAGGAGGCTAAATTGTTAGACGAGGAAAAAGAAAGAGGGTTTTTAACTTCCCGAGTCATAATGGGTTTATCCTTGAAGTGAGTCCAAAATCTTGAGTAGAGGAGGCTTTCAAAACGTCGTTTCAATACTTTCGTTATTGTCAGTAACTACAGTAAATCTTTATAATGTCTCTTTATAATAAAAGTTTGTAACTGTAATACTTTCTAATGTGAACCCTCAGGAACATCCTTGTGACCCCCAACCGGGATTCTAACCCCTATCTACCCGTCATCAGCTAGCCAATATAACACGGTAGTGACATCTTGGACCAGTGGTTGGCAACCTACTGCCATATCCGACCCCCAGACGGATTTTATCTGTCCGACAAAAGATTTAGCAAACAAACAAACAAATTGTATTTATCAAAATAGACTAATAGCTAATTAGTGTATGAAAAATATAAAATTGAAATCTCTTTCTCTATATTTTTTTTTCAAACTTGCACACATTTTTTTTTTTCTCCGCCCATACGGCCAGCGATATCAAAGAGGTGGCTAACTCCTGCCTTAGAGCATTTGGCTACTGAAGCGAGTGAATGATGTTATTAATACTTAAAATGCACTCTCTTCATGCGCCCTTAAGTTATATACAGTCCAATATATATATTAAGAGCATTTTTTGATTGATAGAAAAGTGACAAGATCTAGCCCACTTTCACTTATTCATACGTAGAGTCATGTGATCTTCAGCTGTCACATATTACATATTATTAATACCTATAACATAACACTGATAATAGACTAGATTAAAATGTTCTTCACTACTAGCAATGATGAATTAACGGTCGATACCGGGAAATAGATAGATACACGAATATTCTCCAACCAGAAAAAGCATCTAAGTGCTTTTTTCTGTGTTCGTCACTTTACAACAAGGAACTTAAAATCATTTTGGTAGCTTTCACCATTTAAAATGTATTCAATTGTACTGTATTTAAAAATAAATAAATGATGAAATTGCTTCATTAGTCTCAATTCCACTGTGATAGCCGGTGCCTTTGGTGACCTTGTACTTGCTTAACTACGGTCCCATTTTCTTAGGAAGATCTTTTTAGAAAATATACATTTTTTGTGGTCAACATTGATACAATTTTACTCTTAACACACACACACACATATATTTGTATCAAATATAGTAGTTATACAATTCTCTTAGAGTAGAGGCATTTGGTCTAGGTTATAGGAATGGGCTACTATCTTGTGGGAAATATATTGGTTTAAAAGACGTAAAGGGTCAAATATGTTTAACTTATCAAATATTAATACCTATTTTGAAGCCCAAGATGGAGGAGGAAAGGTCAGAAAAATACAATTTTTTTGTTATTTGTTCCTCTGTCAATTCCTTCTGATTACCAAATGGAAGGAACAAAGAGTTTATTTTCGTTAGCTGAACCACGATTAAGGTGGTAAGCGGGGTGTGGTTAGAAGGGAGGGAAGAGCACTTTTGGTTTCGGTTGGGTTAAAGGTCTTGAATAGTACGCCAGGGGCTAGCAGCAGAGGGGAAGTGCGCTGGCAATGAGAAAGTGTACATACGAGAGGGGACAGGGGGGCTAGAGTTCTCGAGGGAGAGTTAGTTGCGGAGAAAAATAACGATACCACAATGCATTAATTTGGTAACTAGAAAGACAAAGATGGATATTTTTTTTGTTTTTAATAGTGAGTCGGAGAAAGAGAGATGATATGACATAAAAAAAATTACTAGGGAAATGTGAAAGAAAGATGAAAATAGGGAAGGGGGAAAAAGTGAGTGAAAATGGAGGATAGAAATTGTATAGTATAGGGCAATTTAATTTCATTGTTCATCTCGTTGTATGTCAAAAGAATTTTTCTCTCTTATTTTTCACGTCGCTAATAAAATGAGTTGAGGGGATGGGGGAGATCTCGCTAGAGACCGCCACAAAGCATTACCCCCCTTCCCCCCTCCATATTCTCGGCTCCCTGATTCCCCTTTACATCCTGTATACATCTGAAGTTCTATACACAAACCGAGGGAGACAATGCACCAACATTCGATACACCCATTGTCATCTACTGCCGAGGCTATTCAAATACGTTATCATCTGATTTATTCGCTCACTTGAGGGTATCTTGTGGGGCAAGGGGAAGAAATTCCACCCCTCCTTCACTTCTCCTTCCTTACTTCTCTCTCTCTCTTAAAATAATCACTCTCTTCTTACATAATAAATAAGATTTCTCTTCTACAAAAGGAGTTGAACCAACAAGAAACAAAAGTAGGTGTTGTGGTTTTAAAGACTTTATAGTGGAATAAATATACACTTTCAATTGAGGAGCCGCAGGTATTTGTCCAAGTATCTACCAATACAGGCGCTTTGATGTAGTGGAAACCTCGTTATTGTTTTGAGAACAGGTTGAAAGGTTTGAATGGGAGTAATACAAAAATAAATGAAATGGAAGGGTGTATTTTCAGAAATATGTTTAAGACATTGTTGTCAACTAGAGGTTCTCATTGTGTTAGTACATTGTTCATAAAAGGAAAATTTACTCAAATGATTTATAATACATGCCTTAATAGATAATATGTGTTTTTGTATTGTTCTTTTTTACACCTATCAGGGCTATCAGTGCTTAATTACTCTCTTGGGGTAGGTTTGAGGAAGGTTTACTTTAGATGAAGTGTACCAGCTTTTGCGGTTAAGGGACATCTATAAAACATTTAGGGATAGAAACACCCTCATTACAACTGGATGGGATTCAAATGCCAACCTACCCTTCACCGCCTAATGAGAGTGACGTTTAGTCCACGCGCCCACCGATGCGGGTATCACAATTTTAAGTGAAGCTATCTGCTTACATTCAATGTTTCTGTCATAATATTCGCGATTAATTATATGATAGGCTTTGTAGAAATAACAAATATTTTTTCGGCAAGTCAAATTAAATGCAACAAAAAACATACTTCAACTTAAATAAAAAGAACCTTCTAGAAAATACAAACACACACACACATATATATATATAAAATTGTTTTTGCAGCCAGCATTGATAGCATTTTACAATTATCTTCTTTGGATTCCACTATTATAATGTTAGTATTTTTATGCAGATTTCTATTATTAAAATCCTTCGTAGTATTTTATATTGGGAACACGTGGATCATATCCGAGTCCATCCAGTCGCTAACAGTAGGTTTTGAAGGATATTATTATTAAATATTTCAAATCTCATTCTCTTCTTTGGATTTTGCCAATATAATTATTACAATTTCGTAATTTGTCGTAGCCTAATTGTGTAGGTGTCAATTTTACATGATTGACACGCTAAATTTACTATGGTATTATATTGGTATTTATATTATATATCAAACGCTACAGCTGCAGATAACATTATTTGACGTATGAATACGTGAGAGTATATCTAGTAACTTTTCTAGCTGGCAGTTAAAGCCCTTCATATGAAAAATTAACTATGAGTGTCATAACCTTGGTAAATAGCTTTCAGGCATGCTCTTTATCATCGACCTACATCTAAAACACTTCGGTTTAATTAATGGTCCATTATTCACGCTGATGATCACGTGCAGTTCGAATCGCAATAGACTGGATTATCGGTGTGTGGGTAGCCGGGTTTACTGAGCTTTTCCAGTAAATTGTTTCTAACACTCCCTTCACACTAATGAAGGTGCATTTTCTTTAAATTCTATCTTACTTGTCATTATATTAGTGTAAATATATATAGCTCGCTTGGAAGGCATAAACATATTTTCACAAGATTAGTATATATATATAAAATTGTTTTTGCAGCCAGCATTGATAGCATTTTACAATTATCTTCTTTGGATTCCACTATTATAATGTTAGTATTTTTATGCAGATTTCTATTATTAAAATCCTTCGTAGTATTTTATATTGGGAACACGTGGATCATATCCGAGTCCATCCAGTCGCTAACAGTAGGTTTTGAAGGATATTATTATTAAATATTTCAAATCTCATTCTCTTCTTTGGATTTTGCCAATATAATTATTACAATTTCGTAATTTGTCGTAGCCTAATTGTGTAGGTGTCAATTTTACATGATTGACACGCTAAATTTACTATGGTATTATATTGGTATTTATATTATATATCAAACGCTACAGCTGCAGATAACATTATTTGACGTATGAATACGTGAGAGTATATCTAGTAACTTTTCTAGCTGGCAGTTAAAGCCCTTCATATGAAAAATTAACTATGAGTGTCATAACCTTGGTAAATAGCTTTCAGGCATGCTCTTTATCATCGACCTACATCTAAAACACTTCGGTTTAATTAATGGTCCATTATTCACGCTGATGATCACGTGCAGTTCGAATCGCAATAGACTGGATTATCGGTGTGTGGGTAGCCGGGTTTACTGAGCTTTTCCAGTAAATTGTTTCTAACACTCCCTTCACACTAATGAAGGTGCATTTTCTTTAAATTCTATCTTACTTGTCATTATATTAGTGTAAATATATATAGCTCGCTTGGAAGGCATAAACATATTTTCACAAGATTAGTGTTTAAAAAAAAAAAAAATGATCAGATGATCAAAACTGTAAATTGTGGGATCATTATATCTTCAAGAGATGCCTACAAATTTATTAAGACCTTTTTCTGACCTTATCTTTGTTAGCAGCTGTGCACACATTCATCTGAAACTTGATTCACAATTATATTTTTTTCAAAAGTGAGTACGCATGGCTAGCAAAAACACACATATGCGTACGCAATAGCTCACGTGATGCCATGTTTGAATAAACAAAAAAGATAAAAAAAGGGGGGTGGGAGAGGTAGATAGCGCTTCTCTTGTGATCTTCAGTTTGTGTTAAATAACCTCCCATCTGTCTCTGACAAGTCTGTGTGTTTACCAAAACCAAAACCATCTGCATTAGTGCATGGCCATTGTCACCCCATTGTCATTTCAAAAAAAGGAGGGGAAGTGTGTGAGTATTGAAAAGGGTAGTAGTGAGAAGGGATAGATGAGGAGAGAAATAAGAAATGAGATGGGGAATTGTATTCTTTTCATTGGTTCTTCCTTTTCCTTACGCGACAATCCTTTCATATCAAGGAAAACACGTAACTGTGCACAATTCCCCCTTCCCCTTTATCACCCTCCTTACCCCCTCCTGTTACCAACCCCCCCACTCCTCAACCCCTACGCTTTTCTTTTTCTTATACTTCGCATCGCACCTTCTAACATCTAACACTATCTTCCTTTTTTCCCCTTTTCCATTCTTTCTATTGTGTGTTCTTCTCATGAAAAGAAAACTTTTCTTATTTCTTTCATTCAGTGTGAAAACGGGAGGCATTCAAAACTATTTGGCAACATTTTCTATCTTATTATGCGTAAAAGTAATTCATTTGAGGCTAGATAACTGTATTGAGCGAGAGGGTGAAAAGTGATAAAGCCCTCCTCCCCCACCTTCATACTCTAACCCCTTCACATAACTATAAGAAAAGAGTTCCTCTGCAGATGTTTTAGCTCTAATCGAACCATTTCTTATCAACATAAAATATAGTATTTATGAACATTTTGTATTGTTTGTCACCATGAATATCTAGATATAGTTTAAATAGTTTGTAGTTTGGTTAAAGTTTTCTTACAAGCGTTTAGCAATGGTTGAGTACAAGGGCCTTTAACCCTCATCGGTTGTATGTTTTTAAAGGTATCATCAAACTCGCCAAATATAGGATTGCTGATGAAGGGGAGGTCGCTGTTCAATTCCTGACCCGCTGTACTTGGTATGTTTTTCTTCAAAGGGGTGTGTTAATACTCCACGCAAATTCGGGTAAATTTCTTCTCAATTTGACCTATAATAATATTGCGCATCCGGACTACATCATTCTTAGTGCAGCTTGTGGAAAGTTTATCCAGTACTAATGTACCGTTGCCCAGGGGACGCCTGAATGTACTAATCTCTCGTTCGTTGTTTGGTGTATTAGCTTGCCTTGCGGTTTTCAAGCAGTAGGCCCTGGGTTTCCTATTGTGCTATGTAGAGCCTTTTGAAAGAAGAATTACTTACAACACAGTATTCTTGGAATATGAACCAATACTAATTTTAAAATTAATAATTTACTACATGTATATTTATTAACAATTTAAACATTAGTATTAACAACTAGCACAGACAACATTGAATTTTTTTAAAAAAACTAGTCCATATCATTATAGGTATGTGGCGCAGGACTAGCATACCCGGAGAATACGCCACTGAAAAACACCCAAGGTAACAGCCGGGAATCAAACCTGGAACTCCTAGACTCGTATCATGCATTGACCACTACACAAAGAGGCCGGTTAGTTCTAACTTATTCACCCCCATCCTATTGGGGTGGATATGTGGACAACCCAGACGTGGTGCTCAAGCAAACAAAGGGGATGTGACCCCGATAGTGATTTTGAATCATTCGGAATGCAAATTCTCTCGAAACAATAGGAGCTTATATCTCCAAACCTCTCTGGGATTCAAAAAATAAAGTCGCTAATTGATAATGACTAGTCTTGATGTTCTTGATCAAAGTATCAAACGCTATTTATAGTTTGAGATATATATATATACATATGTAATATATATATGTAGGTTTATATCAAACAAATAATTAGCATATATATGGAAAAGAGACTCAAATTTTAAGGTTTACCTACGATGAGAAGTCGAGGATTTGAATCCAGACTGGATGTACTTAGTTGGTTTTCATTAAATGATATCCCGCTCTTATTTCACTCAAACGCGGGATCATATTTCCTCTAAATTCCACCTCCCTCATAACTACTTTAATACTCTAAGTAGGCCTATGCGAGGTTCTACAGTATTTTTCAGCTGTCAGGGGTAAAAGATAATCTGGGGTAAAACGAAGCGCACGTACTGTACCTGATGTACCGTTGTTAGACAACCGGCAACACAGATCAGTATGGCGGGTGGTCACGAGGTATAATCCACTATAGAAACGTGGCAAGTGTTTGCGAACCTCTTTGAGAGAGTGTGTCCAATATGTCGATAAACTTTGGAGAAATTCTTTTGCGTAACCTATAGTAATTTTGAATAGAAAAAGGGACTGTTGGATTCATACATCATCATAATTAATTATTTTATTGAATCCTCGCTTCTCCTATCAAGTATAAGAAGTGACGATTACAATTACAAACAAAGCTAAATAAGGAAGTTTTGGGAAGGATGAGACTTAAGAGAAATATATAAGTCTAACAAATTATCTTAGTAAAATGTAAACAAGAGAAATATAATTACATACGTTTTTAAATAGATTTCATTTCAAATAGTCAAGTTTTATTTAAGATATAACTGTATTTAGTTATCATAGTTGTATACTTCCCGATAGGCACGAATATAAATACGCACCTTGATGGTAAGGAACTAACAAACAAAATATATAACATAGGGTTTAGTTTACTGACTCTAGAAATTAGGATTCACGCTCATTCTCCTACGAAGGAGCGTCTGCCTCAACATGGCGGCAATAAAAAATTGTCGACAACTATTAATTTAAAGTTAAGACACAATACATAAAGACAATCCAGCCTAGCTAATACAAAGATAACTCCATTGAAAGTTAAATAAATCAAAGAACAATCTTCTTGAAGAGGAAACAGCATTTTACAAATAGTAAATGGTGAGCAATCAGGCATCTACATGGTTAAAATACTATGGCCGGTCAATTCCTAATAAGTAATGCATGGACATTCAATAGCATATTTATATTTCACCCGTTACCAGGACACACAATAAATAGTACAAACAATTTTAGTATTTACAGCGAACCCCGATTTAGTAACATCTCAAAGCATAAAAACAAACTTTTTTTTTAACGCCACGTCTTACAAGCCGTTTGGGTTACACACCTAGGTACTAATTACACGTGTGTGTTGGAAATTAGGAAGGTTTAATTTTGGAGGAGGTTCACCCACATTTGTGTGGAGGGAAAGTGGAAAACCCTTTAGAGAAAACCATCCACAGTGCACCCAACTGGGATAAAACCCGATCTACCCATCTTTGGCAGTCTAGTCTATTGCAAGAGTAGCACCTTAGACCATTCGGCTACCTAAGCAGGTCCTAATTAATTAATTAAACATAAATTTATAAATATTTTCACAATTTAAAAAAAATCTGTCAATGCCTTGAGGTTTACTTTTTTTTGTCTCTCTACCAGGTTACTTTTAATATATTACAGGAACTGATGTCAACATAGCAAGAAAGTTTTTCTGATAAAATAAAATAAAATCACTTAATCCAAATGTGCAAAATAATTTTTGAAATTATAAGATTCCTAAGCTTGGTAAATTAATGTCAATGTTATTTACTTGACGGTACTAATATGCTGTGAAAGCTTTTAACTATTGTAAGGAAAGTATCGATTCAATTAAGGGCTGCTTTAAATGAATGTTGTCATAATCGGTTTCAAAGGGGAGGTCATCTGTCGTCTAGGGGGTTGGGTTTTGTGAGAATACCACAAGTGTGTGATTTCGAATGAAATAGGGGAGGCTCTAAGAGAAGGGCGATAGAAGGGAGGGGCGGATGACTAGCAGCGAACAGTAGACAATCGGCTGTGCTGCGATGCGCGCGCATCACAGCCAAACTCCCGCTCCCGCGTTTTCGATAGTCAAATGTCTCGCGTGGGAAAAGTTCACAGTTTGATCGGCGCGTGGTTTATTTTTTGTTATTATTGGCATCTGCTTTACATTTTTACTGATTAGTTATTGTATTAAGTATTGTGTAATAGATTTACAATAAAATTAATAAATACTGTAATATAGTGAGTGAATAATGCGAGATTTCATAATAATTACCAAACTATTATGACTAAAATTCAACCATTCTAAAGTGTGTACGTGTTAATTTGAAAATAGAATAACCAAAAAACGTTGTTTGTATTATATTATTTAAAAATATTCCACCCATTAGGCAAAAATGTAAATTTACGTTAACTCAGAAATGTTTTATTTAACTTAAACATAACTATTAGTGTGTGTTAGTGAATTATTCTTGGTGCTAGAGAAGAATTTTGATTTAAACTTTTACAACTCGGCAATGAATGGTGAGTTCCATATTAGTTATTTCACGGCTATTTTAAATGTGTAAACAAACATATAATTAGGAAAATAATCTTATTAGTAGTTTTAGTAAATTATTTATTTTACTTTGGTCGTATTCGTCTAATTCGTTGCGTTAGTGATTTATGTTGTCAACTAAATACAGTAAACACACTCGAGTGCTCATGGACACATTAGATCCAATAATATTGCTCTCGTGTAACAATGACCTAAGTTATACACTAATTTTCTTACGAGTGCACATATATGACAAATAGACTTAGTTGCTAGGCCTGGATCTACTTTCACGTATTTATACTTCAAGTCATGTGTTCTGCAGCTGTCATTTATATTAACTCAATATTTGTAAAATAACACTAATAATAGAGTGAAATTTTATCATTGTTTGAAAAATACTTTTATTTTTTAAAACGTACTCCACACGTCCATTCGCAAGAAAATCAGGGTATTGGTATAGTTAATGTTCCATTTCTTAATTAATTGTCTATACAAACACATGACCTACAAACTAGCTTAACTCTAGAACATAAACATTACACCAGACTCAAACAGTCAATTTGTCACTGTGAAAAGGAAAGCATAAATTTCAACAATACTTCATTTTTTGCCCGTTTGGAAGAAGATTAGATTGGATTCAACTCTTTTTTTATAAGTGTCTAAGGCTATTTCATTTTACATGTGAACTGAATGCACACTTCATACACCCTGCAAACTTACCTTGCTTGTTTCCACTATGGTGAAGCTTATGTGATAGGACCATAGCGTAACTAATCAGGGTAAGACTGTAAGCTTTCACCGTAGACGAAGTGTAGGCCCTAGCTTCTCTCTTCGGCAAAATGACTGAACTAACAATTTTCAAAACATTACTATTGTTTTTATAGCTTCTTTGACAGATCTCTTTGTTTAGTGGTCAGCGTTCCTGGCTGATAATTTAAAGGACCTGGTTGCGATTCCCAGTGGTACCAAAAGTATTTTTTCCGAAGGTATTAAGTTAGGGTTAAGACTTTTACTAGGACCACATAATCATCACCATTACATTATCTCACCGGGACTAAGTAACTGCGCCTACATGGTGCACACCAACTTAAGAAGACAATTAAATATCCGCCATTGTCAGTAGAAGACCAGGAATATCTAGCCGACCAACCCTGGCAGCACACGCAAAAAAAGAAAAGCTTGTTAAAAGTGATTCTGCACTCGAAATGAACAGGTCTGCTAGTCAGGGGAAGGTCGAGGTTTGAATCTCAGTCGGGTGCATTGGATGAAGGTGGTTGGTTCAACATGGACTGTTTTACCATTCCTTTCTATGCTAATTCATGTGTTTCCTCTAAACTACCCTTCCATTCCTACCCTTAAATTAAGGATGTTCAATTATTTTTGAACCGGCACAGATTTATCTGATTACCAAACTCATCCTTCACCTCTGACAAGGCATCTTGTGAATGTGGGGAATGCCTGGCCTCCACCGTGGTTCGTATTCCACGTTAAACTGTAGGTCCTTCATTTCATCTCACAATCACCCTACCATTACACATTAGCTCATTACACATTAGCGTAAGTGCGTATAACCCGAACGGGTAGTAAGACGCGGTGCTAATGATAATAATAATTATTATTATTATTGAAACATTTTTAGCGTATTTTTTGGACTGGAAACCATTTATAATATTTTGATTAACAAACTCTTTGTTCTAAAATAAATATTTCTGGTAATCCTTCTTAATGTTTTAATTTGTGTATAAAATAGTATGCATACTATATTTATTTGTAAAATCAATAAACTTCAATAGATAGGCTTTTAAAATTGTTATTATAGCAATGAAATTATTAAGGAAGATCCTTTACTTTATAGAGAAAAAGCGTGTTATTCAAGAGAGTGCAAATGGTAACCAAACGAGAAAACAAAATGTTTAAAAACTTTCAAAATTCACCTGGACACCCGGATTTTATAACACTGGTTTTAAACATACTTGAGGCAGGAGAAAAAGGCATATTCTCCCTGTTATAGCAACTGACTTTTTCCCTCTTAGGTGGTCAAATGCTCTAACACGTCCATATAACACTCCCGATGACTGCGTGATTGGGGTTGGAATCTCGACTGTGCTTACTGTATTTGTTTTCTAAATGGTTTTCCACTCTTTATTTATGTGAATGTTGGTACAATTCCTCTAAAACCTTCCTTATCTCAAGGACATTAGTGAAATTGTTACATACGCGTACAACCCGAACGGGCAGTCAGACGTGATGAAAATAAAAAAAAATCAATTAGCTTGTTTGGTGTGACGTCACAGGACCGATGCGTGCATGTTTGTCAGGTGCGGCACACATTGTATTTATACCGAGGCGTATTGCGGTACAATGGAAGTAAGGTAATGATTCACACAGACAAACAAGGGATAGGTTTTTCTCAATGCTGAGTCAACTCCTTTTCACGATGGAACGCCAGAAGCTTCCATTTAATTCTTTCTCACCCACAGTTATCGCCCACGTTACTCTTGATACAGGTCCGCGACTCGATCAGTTTGACGCCTCGAGTCCCCTCGAGCCCCCACCCCGTCCTCTCCCTTCATCACTCCTTTAAGTTCATTGTAGCATTGTTGTTTGTATTCTGACTTAAGGTGCGGCCAAAGGAACCGCGAGTAGTTTTACAGTTTTTATAGCATCACAATTTTTTGGCCAAAATATATAAAATATTTTTCCATTAGCAACATATAATTTAGTTTTTTGTACATAATAATATCAACAGATCTTGAATATCTTTCAAGGGTGTCCTGGAATTTTGTCAACACTTTTTTTCTCTATTTAAAAAGTTTTGACAAAATTCCAGTACACACTCGACAGATATTAAAGATTTGTTGATATTAGCTTGTGCAGAAAACTAAACTCTATGTTGCTAATTGAGAAACATTTGATTTATTTTGTTCTGAAAAATGTGATACTATAAAAACTGTAAAATTACTCGCACTCCCTTTTGCCTCACCTTAACCACATCGGTGGCCACTTGAACTAAGCGTCGAACTCACCCAGTCTGGTTTGGCCGGTAACACTGAATCCAGACCGGGTGTAGTAATAAGGGTAGTTTGTTTCCAACAGTTTATCCAGCGTAAAAGTGGTGATAACGCACAACTGACATTTTATTGCTAACATTGGTTGAAACGTAACTTTTTTTGGTACCTTTATTCGCGTGGAAGGAAAGTGGCAAACCAATTTGAAAAAAAAAAAAAAAAAACTCAGTCGGTACACCCAAATCAGATTCGAACCTCGATCTCCTTGTCCTCGGTATTCTAATCTATTGCGAGAATAGCGCGTTAGACCATGTAGCCACCGAAGCGAGTAAAAGTAACTATTGTTAACCAATGTGGGAATAAGTTTTATTTCCTTATTAGCACCTAAAACTATATTATATTATAAATCAAAATTGTTATCAAATGAGTTTACAGTATATAGCTCTCACTGCACAAATGACGCACACATAATGCATCGGTGGACCAGATAGCTATTTAATAAAGTGTTCCAATTTTTCTCCTCTTAAGAATTCCTATTATAGCACGTTTCCACTAACTTGAGCCTTTTCTTATAACTTATAGTTGGAAAAATTTCCTACTTATAACAATTCTGGATTCAAGCACATTGCAAATGTGTTTGGCCATTTTGTCTAGTTATATAAATTGAGACCAGGGGCTCACGTGACTGTGAGTGAGTAACTTGTAATCGTCATAAAACCCACACTAACGAGCATAATGACCAAGACGTCAGTCTCGCTTAGTGTGGCTTACCGTTGATGGGAAGGTTAGTGCTTGAATCACAGCTGGGTGTACTGAGATGTCACCCCCCACACCCCGCCCAAATGGTTACCCGATCTTTCTCCACGCACCTATGAGTACATTTCCTCTAAATGTTACCTTCTTCCTCCCTATTCAGTTACTGTAGGCCTAAATATGCTGATAGCTCAGATGGGTGGTAAAATATGATGAATATATCAAAATATTAATATCAAGAAAAGGAAGAAAACATTGTGATAATATATAAGCCATCGTGGGAAAAACGTTTCGTTGTATCGAAGAGCCTACGATTACTTTTCATTTTGTCGTTAAAACTTTTTTTTTGCGTTGGATGGGTGCGCGCGAGCGTGTGTGTATTGCTTTACTGCCGAGGTACAAAACCACAATGCACTGGCGGGGGAATGATTCCCAGTTGGTAAAACAGGCAACCGACTGACCAACCAATCAATCATAATCTGGTCGGTATCTCTTGTGTGTTTGGTTAGTGGGGAGATAAGGCTGTTATCTCGCTCTGGATATCTCTGGTTCCTCTATTGTTCTTCATGAGGCCTGTGTGTACCACTCTTTTCCTTCGGACCACTTTTTGTGCGTGTGCGTGTGTGTGTGTGTGTGTGTGTGGTCCTGGAGAGGGGTTGGAGGGGGGTAGTGGGAGTTTTTAGGCCACCACCCTATTGTTGCGGGAGGTGGCTTGTCCACTCTATTACAGACCGCGTTATGGATAATCGATCTAAGCGACACCAATAGCGATGTCCATCACACCATGAAATTGCCCGGACGACTGGGTCATTCCAGCCTAAAGCCCGGAGCGTTACGTTACTTAAAATATCATTTTTATGTCACTTGCTTAAAGCCCGGAGCGTTACGTTACTTAGAATATGATTATAATGTCACTTGCCTAAAATCCGGAGCGTTACGTTACTTAAAATATCATTTTTATGTCACTTGCTTAAAACCCAGAGCGTTACGTTACTTAAAATATGAACTTAAGACTGGTACAGGCATAAAATCCAATCCCTGCCCGTTAATTTATCAATTTGAAAGTGTGAACCCATATTTTATCTCTGATACATTTTTCAGCAATTCCAGTAATAGAACCCGGGACCCTTAGCACACTAGGCAGACACGCTACCGACTCAGCTAATGAATTGGATTCCCATATGTTTATATTATTTCGTTTCACGAGCTACGAGTTATTTATTTAAATCACACAATTTAGCGTATGAATAAAAAAAAGATAAAAGTATCATTTAAATAACGGTCAAGAAAAGATTGTCGCGTTGTAAGGTAAGGTCTTACAACGCTGTCACTTGGGCTAGTTATGCATGCCGCTATCCTTATATCCTGGCATGCAGTAATGATACAATGGCCACTAAAGTCGAGCTGAAAACTANGGGGGGAGAACAAGACAAAAATATACCGTCCTGTATGAACCATACAACGCATTGTCATACATTGTCGGATATGGTGATTTCCATTTGATTCGCGTTGTTCCGCGTCCGTTCCCGTCAATGGTCTCCCGTTGAACGATACACTTTGTTGTCGGGACAGTTGGATTGGGGGGAGGCGGGGGGGATGGTATGTCTCCATTTTCCACTGAGACCTGCTGGACTCTTTATTTTGGGTACACCACGTCTCTACTATAGTAGCCTGGCTATCTACATATTTACACAAAGGTGGTAGGAAGGAAGAAGGTAGAATTGAGAGGGAATTTGTCCGAGTTTGCGTGGACAGATAGTGGGAAGCCATTCAGGGAAAGACATCATCATTACATCCGATAGGTATTCAAAGTTCAAACGCCACCCTCCTAGTTTTAGGCACTCCAGTGTATTGATGGAGTGACGCCTTAAACCAGGGTCAGCAATAGCTATTGGTCGATCTCGCAGAATTTTTTTAGTCGATCACGTAAGAAAACTACATCCTCACGAAAAGGTGAGATTACCATCCATTATTCTGCTATGGTACAGCTTATAAGATGGGGCCATAGTGTAATCTGTAAAGGTAAGACTTCTACCTTTCTGGACAAATGGAGTGTCCACTTTAATTATTTTATACATTTTAATTAAGGCAGGGACGTAAGTATTGGAGAAAATATTGAATTTAAGAAATGAATACAGTACAAGATTTATAGAAAAAAAAATAGGAAAGAAAAGTAGAGTAGAGAAACAAGGGGTGATCGTGGGACCTTTGATAAATGTGAAAGTCGATCGTGGCTCAAAAAGGTTGCTGACCCCTGACTTATATTGAAACGAGTTGTTGGACTCTTTAAGGTAGGAGTAAAAGAGACTTGAGAAAATCACATATTTTTTCAGTTTTTATGACAAAACATTGTTTGGGCTAAAGAAATCAAATATTTCTCAAGTAGAAACGAGTTTAATTTTCTTCACATGTTGATATCAATAGCTCTTTAATATCTGTCAAAGATGTCATAGAATTTAATGACAATTAATTTTCTTAATTTAAAAAAGTTTCTCGTCTAGTGCTGATACGGTCGTGAGTTATTACTAAGCATTTGCTAGAAATTGTGTAAATTTACACCGTGGTTTACGATTTAAGTCAATAAAGACTACAAGAACATCAAAAAGAAGGACCGGATATGGAAAGAGATTGGGGAGGAATTAAAAGTATCTGGTGAGTAAATTTTTCTATATGTGATAGTCTTTCTTTATTAATGCCATGCACCCATTGCGTCGTTCTTATATCATCACGGGTGACCTGGCGGTCTAGGGGTAAGGTGTCAGACCTGGCGACCGGGGTTCAATCCTCGGTCCCGGCATAGATTTATTTGATTACCAAACCCTTCCTTCACCTCTGACAAGGCTTCTGGTGAATGTGGGGAATGCCAGGCCTCCACCGTGGTTCGGATTCCACGTTAAACTGTAGGTCCTTCATTTCATCTCACAATCACCCTACCATTACACATTAACGTAAGTGCGTATAACCCGAACGGGTAGTAAGACGCGGTGCTAATAATAATAATTATATCATCACCTTCAGCTACAGCAAGTAACAGCAATATTTCTTCTTCTGATTAAGTAAACATAGCTACAAAACTTAGTATACACTTAACTCAATAGTGTAATTAGGATGTACACTAAAACCCACTCAAGAGACAGACCTGCATACACTGGAATCCTCCCTTCAACTACCGCGTATCGCTTCACGTCAGTTTGAACACCCTCAATCCCACCAATTTGCTTCCCGTTCTCGATCTCGCGTTGGTTTGCGCAGGCCTCAAGGCTAGTTTACTGATGACATAAATAGATTTTTTAATTTAAAACATTTTTAAAACGGCTCTAACGATTTGATTAAAAATAGGTATCTGGTAAGTTTTAACAATATCATTAGTTTTATATATTTGTTTGTTTCTTTTAATAATTCATTTGATAAGTTGGTAGATTTCTGAAGACTGATTTTTGAAAAATTTGCATTAAAATTTTTTCTAACGATTTTGTTCAAAATTTAATTTTTCAATTTTATAAATACTTTTTTACTCGGCTGGTATTCAAACCCAGATATATCCATCACTGACATACCAGACCAGATGGGTTTGAAATAAAGTCCACTTGCCCATCAGCCAGGGTGAAAGTGTCCACTAAATTATACCTAAATCATTTATAATATTTTTTAGCCCATTATATACGCTTTTATAATTTGTTATAGCTTTAAAGAGACTGTCTCTTCCCCCCTCAGATAACACCTAACTTAGGAGGTAATACAGCTTTGACTAAAACAACGCATTTTGGTCTGGACTTCTTGTAATCAATTTTAGAAACCAGTGGAAATGAGACTGTGGAAACAGTATTTAAAAAAAAAATTCAACCAAACAGAAAAATAACGAATTAAAAAAACAATGCTTGAAATGGTTTGAATCCTATGTTAATTGAATCCGAATCTTGAATTCTAATCTTAAATTTTATTTCGAATCTCGAATTCAAATTTGAATCTTCGAGTCTTTAAAAAAAACAAGTTTAGTTAAACCGAAAATATAAAAATCCAATATAATAAAAGTTATTTAAGGCTTGGAGCCACAGACAAAATTATATTTTGTTTATCAGGTATTCTTCTGTGAATCTGTCTTGAGACAGGTATCAATTAGACGTCCTCCATTTTATTCGGTCATGAGCGTCTGCTTTCATGTTTTTGTCATAAACAACAAGAATGACATATTTTTAAATAAATTAATTATATTAATATAATTTTGTCCTTTTTTTATCCTTACAACTTCACAAGTGTCATTTTGCCATCCTTCCAACTACACAAGTGTCCTTTTGCTATCCTTCCATTTGCACAAGTGTCCTTTTGTTATCCTTCCAATTGCATAAGTGTCCTTTTGTTATCCTTCCAATTGCACAAGGGTCCTTTTGTTATCCTTCCAATTGCACAAGTGTCCTTTTGTTATCCTTCCAATTGCACAAGGGTCCTTTTGTTATCCTTCCATTTGCACAAGTGTCCTTTTGTTATCCTTCCAATTGCACAAGGGTCCTTTTGTTATCCTTCCAATTGCACAAGTGTCCTTTTGTTATCCTTCCAATTGCACAAGGGTCCTTTTGTTATCCTTCCATTTGCACAAGTGTCCTTTTGTTATCCTTCCATTTGCACAAGGGTCCTTTTGTTATCCTTCCAATTGCACAAGTGTCCTTTTGTTATACTTCCATTTGCACAAGTGTCCTTTTGTTATCCTTCCATTTGCACAAGTGTCCTTTTGTTATCCTTCCATTCCAATTGCACAAGGGTCCTTTTGTTATACTTCCATTTGCACAAGTGTCCTTTTGTTATCCTTCCATTTGCACAAGTGTCCTCTTGTTATCCTTCCAATTGCACAAGTGTTCTTTTGCCATCCTTCCAACTACACAAGTGTCCTTTTGCTATCCTTCCATTTGCACAAGTGTCCTTTTGCCATCCTTCCAACTACACAAGTGTACTTTTGATATCCTTGCAATTGCGCAATTGCTTAAAATTGTTATATCAAGTTAACGTCTTCATAATTGTATTTTAAATATTTACTTTAAGATTTTTATGAATCTCACATAGGATTCGAGCATCCCATCTACAGAAAACAAACTATTAAAGTGATCACAATACCGCTGTTATCAAATGAACAATGCATTAAACCCCACATCTATACTTTATCCGGTCCGAGCGTAATCTTATATCTAATACTTAGGTCCATAAGGAGCTAACTTTGGTGGCCGCACGGTCTAAGACGTCACTCTCAGTCTGGTTTAGATTGCCGATGACAGGGAGTTTGGGGTTTGAATCCCGGACGGATGTACTGAGGGTGTTTTATCTTAAATGTTATCCCAATCTCCCCCAACGCAAATGCGGGTGCATTTGATCTGAAATCAACCTTACCCATCCCTAAACAAATAGGTTTTTAGAAACTACCCTTAAATAGGTTTTATTCATAAAAAACACATACTTTTGTTAATCACAATGATCACTCTTTATATCTAAATTTTAAACCAAATTGTTCAAATATATTTAAGAAATTTTCAGAAAAAATTATTTATACACTACCCTAAATTATCTGCTAAAAAGGTATGCTTATTTATCATGAAATGCTGTTCACAGAGTCCCATTTCAAATTCAACCTTCAAGGTCAATTTCTAAAATATATACATTTTCTTTAACTCATTGTAAGTAAATTACCCTCAAATCAATTTATTTTATATAAATAACAACACATTATTACCGAGTTGTTAAATAGTCTTCCGATACCAACTTTGAACAAAATTGTTAAAGCCTTTTTTATAAATATTAAAATAAAAAACAGTCATCAATGAACTACAAATAGACAAATTTTCTTCCCTAAACAAATATAGAGCTTTTTTTTGTAATGTCATGTCAAACACTCCCCAAATATAATGTTAGTTTAGGTAAAATCGTTTTAGCCATTTTCAAAATAATCCAACTTTTCATGGTACATAAAACACACATACATACATACATGAAAATACAAGAAAATTTAAACAGAAAATATAAAAACTGGGAAAAACTTTAAAAAAATAAAATTTGCAGAGTTAAATCTATCAGTCAGGGCGTGACGTGTTTACATCGTCATACAAAAGCGATGAAAGCCGAGCCAACACAATCCCTATTCTAGGAAAACTGCTCGCTACCAGTGCGGAATTCTCAGCTTTTACTATGCTTCAATAACTTTAACTTTATTTGACATTCTTGTCATATCTGGTGATTTATAGAGATCGTTAAATTAGGTTTAAAATTAGTACGAAATATATATAAAAAATAACATTAAGTCGTCTTTGAAATATCCAAATATTTCCTTCTAAAATTGGAACTAAATGTTTTCTAACTTTGATTTAAATAGAAATTTCATGGGGAATCATGGTGGGTTCAAACTATCAGATTTTTTTGAATCAACTAATTTCGAGCTAACAGGTCCTACTATAGTTTTATCCTATATAAATAATAATCTTACTCAGTTTTTCCGTAACGAGTGATGGAATCGGTAGTCTCTTGTAATCACTTCATCTTGAAGTCCCACGTAATTGCCCTATGTTTGGTACTCTGCGTGGCCACCACTCAAGGACGACATGATGACATCAATTAATGTCGGTGAAAAGGGGAGGGGGATGGATGAATAACTCTGCTGTGATTGGTCAAGTGCTTCCCTGTGACATGTAGCCTACTTTTTCATGTCATGCAAATTTGAGCAGGAAGAGAGAGTAAGAAAAAAAAAGAGGGGGGGGGGCAAATATATATAAATAAACGAAGGGGCAGGGTCACATTAAATAAAAATTAAAAGTAAATGCTTAAGCACATTGGTATGGTAAGCCATTTAGGAAAAAACACTTTCAATGCACCCGGCTAGGATAATGGTAGCGAGCTGCCTTTTTCTGGGAAACCTGACTAAAAATGAGCCTGACATTTAGTCCGCTGCTCACCAATGTGGGTTGCAAAGGTTCTAAAAGTTTGGTATCGTACTTGTACTGGACCCTGACACATTCTTTGGGGATTTATCTTATGTGAATACTAAGATACTTCTCGTACAGACCTACTTTTCTCTTGGTTGATTTAATTTACTGGACGAACTCATCACCAGCACAAGGCCAGTGTGTTTTATACCTGTAGATAGTTATAGTCAGATTTTGTTAATAAGGAACTTTAAATTATTTATTGGTGGTCTAAATTTGTAACATTTTGCTTTATTACTAGTGTAATATTATAGATACAGTGGAACCTGGATAATTTGAACTTGAAGGGACCAGGAAAAAAAAATCGAATTAAATAAGTGTCTTAAAAGAAATTCCCTTTTCCACTTCCTTTATCACCGCTCCTTTTTAGGCCAAAGTTAATGATTTTATAGGACTCTGGCCTGGAAAGTGACATCATGATATACACACAGACACCACTGTGCAGTATGTAATAAATAAAACTAAAACTAAACAACAAAACAAAATAAACTCACACGTCACAAGAATATCGCTACGACCGAATCACTAAGAACAGCGTACGTAACCGCTCGAGAGTTCGACCTTGACTAATGAAGTACAGAACTGTAGGTGTAAACAAATACTTTTGGTTGAGCGGGAGAGGGGCGTGAAGAAGGGTACTGACCGCATTCCAAACCCCTGTTTCCAAAAATAGAACATCACTGTGTCACAACTAAAATTATTAAAACAATACTGCACAGTACATTACAACTTACAAAAGTTTGACTTAATAAAAACAAAATTCGAACTATCTATTATTTTTGTAACATTGTTTTCTTACAAAATTCACGGGATTAGTCGAAAAATTCGAATTAAAGACGATTTCAAACTATGTAAATTCGAATTAGTCAAGTTCCACTGTATTTATAAGTTATTAATTATGAAAAGTGATAGCTCAAGACATATTAATAAAATTAAGTTACTTTGTGTGTATGACAAAGCGAAATTTCTACTGCACGCAGAGGTCTGACATTTTAAAACTTAGTAGACCCTGTGCACGAACGTGTGCATCGTGAAGCTGAGATGTTAAAAATGTGATTAGATTTATTTAAATCAATTTAAAATAAGTTTGGGCACTAGAGGCACTACCATTAAAGTTAACTTTCACGTACACTCATTAAATTAAACATATTTCCCCCGAACAACGCCGAGGTTGAAAACCAGTTACGTATAAATGTATAAAAATTGTTTTAGTAACTGTTATACAAAGTGTAAAAAAAGTTATTTCTTATCTAAATCAAAATTTAGGTATACGTGCATAAAAAGTATAAAATTAAGGCTATTTCAATGCAGACAAAATTTATATTTATCTAATTAATTTTTTTACTGCTAATTTTTGTGAAGCGCACTCACTACATGATTAATTTTTAATGTCTTGTACATTATATAAAACAAAGTTATTTCTTTAATTAGGATCTACACAATCGCTATTAACAAATTAAACTTAGGAGTAAGTATTGGGAGTGTAGCTTTGAGGACCTGCATAATAAATAATAAATGGAAAGCCCAAGGGGATTAATCACACGTAGGACAAATAATCCTCAGTGCATATGGTCGAGATTCGAACCTTGACATAATAATCACTACCAATCCAGTATATTGTGAGCTTGACACTTTAGGCCATTTGACTACTGGTGTGAGTTTAAGAGTTGTCACGTCTACATTCATATATACAGAGTGTACCGTAGCATAGAGGACCCAGTTCAGCGGTGGATAGGAGTCACAAAAACAATAAAGCCAAGCGATTCCACTAAACCTTAGGAATACCATACTCTATATATCTCAATTTGTTGACTAGTGTCACTATCCCCCTTCCTGCGAGCCTAATCTGTCAGGATAACTGGGGGCGAAGGATAGGGACGGTGGCAAAATATATATGTGGGTTCGTAATTTATAGAAGGCTTTTGTTTTTAGGGTTTATTAATAGCACTACGAGCTACTACAAAAATGTGATGTTAAAAAATATATAAGAACTTTATGTAGAAGCTCGTGAGAGCACTGGCTTAGTAAGGAATACATAACCAATGGCTCGGCTCGACTGACACCGCCACAGATTCAAACCAGGTACCTTGGGCACGACGGTTGCCCTGCAGCATAAGTACCTGATGATCCGATGTTCTAACCAACGTGGCCCCAAAAATGGGCAGAGTGACCCCTCTGAACATATATTATTTTGCCAGCCTCAAAAGATCTAATACAGAACAATTTATACTTCAAATCGGTCCATTTGCCGAGAAAACGAGGCCAATTTATTTTGAGTTGTCATTGGTTTCATCCTAATGTTTATCAGCTCATCATAACAATTTAGCTAGACCAGTTCCTTCCCCCGCTTCTTTCTACACTATTGTGTTAGTTATAAAATAACATCTCCAATCTAGGCTGAGGTGATTACAACTAAGTACGTTCTATGGGTTAATCCGAAAGCCTGGTATTTTTGAAAGAGTGGGGCATTCTACGTACACGACAACTGCAGGCTTGCATTCAGGCCGAAGGGGATCATTTTGAGCACTTCCTATCATGTTAAGCAGTTCTACACAAATATGAATAACTCGGGAACAAGGTAAAATGAGACACATGTTTATATGAATTATTTAATTGTTTTCATGTCTCTTGTCAATCGCTGAAATTATGGTATATCCGGTGTTTTTGCAGTATTTATAACAACACTTTTTTTTGCCAAAATAAATCATATATTGATTGCTTCAGTAGAAACATAGTGTTTAATTTTATTCACACGGTGATATCAACAGTTGTTGAATATTTGTCATGAGTATAGAGGCATTATATGACAAACTTTTAAATCAAGAAAAAAAGCTGTCATTAAATTCCAGAACGTCCTTGATAAATATTTAAGAAATGTTTAGGTCACCTTGTGAGGAAAATTAAACTCCATGTTTAACTGAAGCAATATTTGATTTATTTTGACCAAAAAATTGTTTTGATATAGAACTGCAAAATCATAGACCTTTACTATATGTTAAAACCACACAACCTGTATAAAAACACAGAGCCAGGCTTAGTAACACATAAAAGTAGATGCATCAACTTAGAAAAACCGCTTCGGTGAGCTTGTGGCTTATGACATCACTCTCGCAATAGAATGGATCGCCGATGGTGATATCGGGTTTCGACTTCCAGTTGGGTGTATTGATTGTGGGGTTTTCCTGAATGGCTTTACGTCCTTTCCCCAGAATTAGGGTGAATTTATTCTAAATTATATCTAATTCATCGCTTCCCCATTAGTTTATTGTTTGGAAAACCCTAACTGGTGGTAAAGTCGTCGTGCCCAAAAACAAAAACAAAAAAGCTTTCAGGACTATCACAAAAGGCTCAATAAGTCACACGTGTGCACGTGTACATAACGAGTGTAGGTCACGTGTGTAAACAATTATAAATCACCCATCCCAAGCTAGTGAAATCCACCGTTGTCGCTGGCATCGTTGGGGGGAGGGAGAGGGTTGTCGGGTTATTCAGACTGTAT
The DNA here is from genome assembly GCA_902141385.1 of Timema californicum. Classification (NCBI taxonomy): domain Eukaryota; kingdom Metazoa; phylum Arthropoda; class Insecta; order Phasmatodea; family Timematidae; genus Timema; species Timema californicum. The sequence goes on along the minus strand of CABFOW010004906.1, from coordinate 2,514 downwards.
ACTTTAAAACACAACCTGGTATCCGAAAAGTAAAAAAAAAATTGCACTTAGCCCTTACGTGACTGAGTAGCTAAGAGTGATTGGCCACGAGGCTAGTCTCCCTCCCAGGTTTGATTCCATATTGTGTTGACGAGGATATTATTTAATAGTCCTGCCCTATTTGAATCGGTGCCTGCATAAAAGAGCTAAGCCAAAATATTAATTTTCTACCAACCTATATTGTCGATGGGGAGACGTCGATGGGGAGACGTCGATTGGTGATGATAGGAATAAGTCATGCTGTCCCTTACGGTATAAAAACAATAAGAAGTTGACTTAACTAGATCCCATCACCGGAACTTTGACCACTAACTTGTTGACCTGAACTGAATTGTCCACCTCTGAAGAAAATAAATAATAAAGTGAAAACATGTTTTTATTTTTCATGACAATATAATTTTACAAAATTAGATCGTTTTTTTCCAAGTACACACATTATTACTTACTAATTAATTGAGTTGTTACAGAAGGAAACTAAGTGTAAGTATTAATTGATAAGGAACAGATTATTAAATTAATTTTTTAGTTGAATTTCAATTGATGTATTCCAAAGTCAAAATTTAATGTGAACAATTAATGATAATATGATACATATATAGATTAAGGTTTGCTCAAGAAAAATTATTTGACCTTGGCTAGATTTGAAGTCACAACATCATGTCCTAAGGCGAGTACTTTACCCCAAGACCACCGATGTCATGTCAGATGTTTTATTAAATAATAAATAAGCGTAACGATACTAAAACAAATTTATACCAGATGGTAGGATATTTTATAAACTATTGAAAATTTCACGAGTAGACCTATTTGAGTGTGTAATTAATTCAACAAATAGAATATTTGTTGCCATTCCAACAAAAGCGAAAAAAAAACCTACCGTGATTTGTCCTTTTACATAGTTCCATGTACATGCATGTGTTGTGTAACGCAATGTTTTGAAATTTTATTTTTCAATTGTATTAACTTTATATACGCAGAATGTTGAAGCTGTAACCTAGATAAAGGAGACAATTGTATGTGGGCGGGTTATTTTATTTTAATGTTCGCGCAGTCTTTTGTTCTTGTCATTAAGTTCAGCGCTACGGTGTGCTAGATCGCTTTTCAAAACATAACTTCCATTTAAACATTAATAAAGTCAACACGAATTTACCTAATATTATTATTATTTTTGTTTCTACCAGGCTTTACTGTTTTTAACGCCGAATCCTTGTTTGATTTTTTTTAATTTCATGGGATGGTGGAGAGGGAGGGTTGTAAGGAGCGTTGAAATTATCGAACTTTGTGTGCAACGATCCGTGCTCAAGTTCACTTTTGTTTCATCGAGTAACGTGACTAATTATCCTACAACAGCCTACTCCCTGCCATTATCGTTCAGGCATAGTTGTTTTTGTTTTTTAAACGTTGTGGGTGAATTTGATTAGTATTTATGTAATAAGAAAAAGTATTTTACCTACATTGGATCCCCCATTCCCTACCCGTGTGGGCTATGTGCATTTGAACTACCCTATTTGTGTAATGACGTGGAGAATATCTGTATTTTTGTGGAGCGAAATGGGAAAATAATTTAGGAAAAAAAAACACCTTCAGTATACACTACTGGACCTCGAACCCCAACCTCCTCGTCTCCGGCAAACCAGAATATATAACATTTTAGAAAACATTCTAAAATAGTATCTTAATCAAGGAGTGTTACAGAAAGAAATAATAAGACTTTTAAATTGAATATACTAATATTGTTTTTATGTAAATAATATGGATTGAATCATTAAAATTCATTGACAAATATAAAAAATAATTTGACATAATTCTCAATGATCTTTTAATGATTCAATAAATTTTATTTACATTAAAATTATATTGTTATATTCAATTTTAAAGTCTTATTATTTCAGAGTATATAAGCTTGCCATTTATTCATTCGGCAAGTCTACCGATACAGGTGCTTTTGAATTTATAAATATATTTCTTGTAGCGCCCTTATTGGGCAAGTACATCCAAAGATTAGATGGGACTTGGTTATTTATATCCAAGCTTGTGACATTTTTTTAGAACCACATCTTACTAACCGTTCGGATTATACGCCAATATACTATAAGGCATTCACGAGCTAAGTTTACCTGAATGACAGCTCGAAATGTTACTAGAAGTAATCCCTAATATATCACTACGCCAACACCTGACATCTATCACTTTGGATGACTGTAATGAGAACAGATGGTAATATATTAATGTGATAGTTAACCACAATGATTTAGGCAATTTATTTATATATTTATTTTAGGTCGGACACAAAGTTTATTTATCGTTTTTTTCCACTTAAAAAAATATTCACACCACTTTCACAAAAACTTCTAACGAACATAGCCTAAAAATGGCGACTGGCGAATTTAAATCATATGATTGAACATAACGGTAAACAAGTTTTTTACAATGATGTGGACACGCAGTTGATGAAAATACTTTATTCAGTTAAAT
>CABFOW010004905.1:0-47496 GCA_902141385.1 Timema californicum | reverse complement strand
CTGCATACTAGTGGAAGAGATAAATAAATGTATGTTTTTACTACAATAGTGTCCATTGGAACAGTACCCTCTTTGTAGTGTTCTTCACTTCCCCCTTTTCTCCCAATCCTTCCAAAAAAAGCTGTACAGTTTGAAAGCTTGGCTGATGTCAGTACTCTGCAGAACCCTATTGTTTATCTTGTCAATTTTTTTAATAAGAAATGATGGTTTAAATTAGGAGGGATAGCCAGCACACTTACCTTGGTGATACTGGAGTAGAAATTGTTTAGATATATCACTAAAAAAACACAAACACATTTTTAAGGACAAGCTTTCACTGTCACAGACAGCTTCATCAGGTTAAGGGAGTAGACTGATGCTTTTGGTTGAACTGTAATGTTGACTGTCCACAGAATATTATAACAAACTTACTGTCAATAAATTAGTCAAAAAGAATGTATAAAATTGATCATAAAACCTTTGAGGTTATCAAAAGTACATATTGAAACAATAAAATTATAAAAATAAACAACTGTTGAAAGTTATCATGTATGATTTTTAACATATAACACACTATAGATATCATTGTATATTGAAATTGAATGTTAATGAAGGTTGTTAAATGATGTTTGTTTAATTAATAGAGCTAACATACAGATATGAAACAAGAAAATTGTTAAGATAGGCACTTGAGAAAAATTGACATTTAAAATGGATAACATATAACACTTTAAAAATGTAGCATTAGTAACAACCAAGACTTGATGAAATATTATAAAACTTCCAAAAAATATTTAAAATAGAAATGCATATGTAGATCCAGAACAATTATCAAAAGAACATTGTTCAACAAAATGTAAATATCAAGTTGATTAATTTTATTAATACATGTCATCTTTCAGCATTTGTTTATTTTTCTAATTTTCTTGTTTCAAATATGTACTTTTGATAACCTCAAAGGTCTTAGTATCAAATTTCTACGTTCTTTTTGACTAATTTATCCACAGCAAATAAATATTTGTTATGATATATCAACTCATGTAACCCTATATAACTGATCCTTTGACGTAAAGTTGTTTGCTTGAATATCAAGTTACTTCCAAATATAACTTTGAGTTTATTTCCCTATAATATTTATAAGTTATCGAGGAAAAACCACTGATAGACAGCCTATGTAATTAAATAAATATGAAATACTTGCAGAAAAATCATGCACAAATAAAAGTAAAAACCCTAATACATATTTACAAACACTTCACTATTTCGATGCTTTAGTAGTATTACTCTTAAAAATTCCAACTCATAATTTAGAGAAAAAAATTGTTGATTCATGAATTGGAATTTTTTGAACCCTTGATCTCAAATATCCTTCAGGACTTAGAAGATCTTTTCCCTTTCCAAAGTAACAAGCGCTAAGCTTAAGCCCCCTTTTTTTTCAGGATGTTCCCAGTAATGCCTCCTGGGACACGGCTGTGAAGCTGATTTCATCAGACCCACGTTTTCCCCTCATGCGTAAGCTTAATGAGAAGAAACAGGCATTCAATGCTTACAAGACACAACGCCTTAAAGAAGAGCGGGAAGAGCAGCGTCAGCGTGCCAAGAAGGCTAGAGAGGACTTGGAGGAATTTTTGATGACCAGTCAAGACATGAACTCCTGCATGAAGTATTATAAGTGTGAGGACACCTTTGGACACCTCGATGTGAGTTTTGGGAGATGTTTTAAGCTGTTTACTGCAGTTGAGTACCTCAGTAGGTGACTTTTGTAATCGTTACTGGCCAGGGAGATTATAATTTCATAAATGCAGAAGATGTTTGAGGAACACACAGTTCATATTGTACATTATAGTCACCAGTACATTTTGACTTAACCTTTTATAACATTTCAGAATTTAAATTTTAATGGTAAAATATGCCTTATATGAGTAGCTGTACAACAATAATAGTGTGCTTTCAATGAAATATATATTTTTAGGGGTCTGCAAATCTTCGATAACATTGATATCAATTTATTTTTAAAGGAAAACCTCTTTTCACTATTTGAGTTAGTTTGTAATCTATATTTGGAAGAAGCTAGAGGTAAGGTGGATAGAAAACATATAATAGAAAACAAACACAATGATATGGATTGTGTTCTTCGTTGTAAAAGCCATATTGTAATTTTTTCCCGACCATACAAACACAATACGATATGGCTTTTACAATGAAGAACCAATCTAGAAAAAAGTGATAGGGTTTTAGACCTTTGCAAATCCCACAATAGGCCTAAACGATGTTAATATATTTTTAATAGAGATGGGCCACTCGAATCCACCGAATCCTGACAACTATTCGAGATTCGAGGATTCGATGTTTTACTGGATTTGATGAGCGAATCTTTCACCTCATAAACAAAGAATAATATTTTGAATTCAAAAATTACTTATTTTGGCCTAATTGAAAAGCACAACTTAATCCATAATATTTCTTTTGTCGGACAAAGAAGATAAACATGAATAAAATCTTCTTTAAAAAAGATAATAATTTTTAGGTGTGGAAAAGCTTATGTTCCTAGTACCCTACCCTCCCACCTGTATGGGAAACTTGGATTCGACCGTTTCAGCACATGCTCACTTCTAAAACTTTCAGCTCACAAACAATATTGTAAATATTTTAATGAACACATTAAAACTCTTCAAAAACTGAAACTCAAAACTAGAATTACAAATAAATTCAAAATAAATTAAAAAAGTAAGGCTTTTTTTAACAAAAATAAGAACACGTAACACATAATACAAAGTCAGCCTCCATTACACATGGTATAAAATTGGCCGCCAAGATGTATATTATGTTTACTTGCCAGTTAGTTGATTAAAATAAAGATAGTGTTAATTCTTATCACCCAACTGGTTTTAATTATGTACAACTATGCAAAGAACCCCAATTTATTGCATTATTTATCCCTATTGGCCTACATATATACCGATTGTTTAAAATCGATTCAGGTAGTCTGATCACTAGTAGGCGCTCTCGAGTTTTAAGAATCAAATAAAGACTTGCTAATCCATTATTTGTTTTTAAATTGATTTTAACTTAAGAGTTTATTATTTTTTAAATAATTTATTGAAGTAATTGTAGAAATATGTTGTTAGTGTTTTAAATAGAATGTATTCTCAGAAATCGATATATCGCAAGAATCGAATATATTTTTTTTCTACGCGAAAATAGATAATGTATGTATAAGATAATAATAATAATAATAATAAAACATAATTAGGCATTATTGAGTTCACTCTTTTCAATGCATGTTGATTTGTTAAGCATGTTGTTTTAGTCTTTTAAAAAAATATTGTTTGTATTTTTATTTTTGCTATTTTGGTACAATAAAATAACCTTCAATGATGATTAAAGTTGATCAAAGGATAACTAGGCCTAATCTGTTTATTTGGCATGTTTTTTGGAAACTTAACACATTCAAAAACACTTTTAAAAATAACTAAAAGACAAGAACTGTTGTTGCACGAATATGTTGAAGAGGCGACATTAATACATGATAAAGTGATAACTAACTTATAGGATGTGATGATAAAAAAAAGAACTTATAGGACCAGTGTCCAAAACTAATCTCTTGTTTTTTGCATATATGGTTAACTCTTTTTACTTAACTTTAGTATATTTCACTAAGGTATGATTAATTTCTGTTCGTTCCAGTCAACAAACAATAAAAAACAGTGAAAGCAAGGAAAGTGGACTATTCAATATGAATAGCTTACCTTGTCCAAGTTGAGGTTCACCGACAATGGAGGCCTACCTTGTGGGTTGCTGGGTTAGAATAGGGAGGAATGGGAAATAAGGAGATTACTTTTCAGGAAAGGGTCAATATAGCCCCAATTGGAATTGATAAATTCCTGATTTTTTACCACGGCTTCAGGATCCCATCCACCCCTATTTCTTATGTTATTTGATGATTTTATTTTAATGAGGGATTCACTATTTCACTTCACTAAGTTTCTTTAACTTACCAACATAACTCCTTGGCTGTCTGGCATAAGGTTTGGCGCAATGTGTCCGAGTCTGACCGCCGTGACATCTATGATGATGTAGTGTTCAGCTTGGCCAAGCGGGAGAAAGAAGAGGCTAAGACCATGAAGAAGAATAACATGAAAAAGCTTTCCGAGATCCTTGATGCCATGACCAACATTAATCATCGTACCACTTGGCAGGAGGCACAACAGATGCTGTTGGATAACCACACCTTCTCAAATAATGCCAACTTGCTAGGTAAAGTCAATGTGCTTGTTAATCTCTAGGTTTGATATGTGTACTTGTTGACCTAGGCACTGTTCATGTGCCTGTTTTCCTATAAGCACTGTACATGTGCTTGTTTACCTGCTAGGAACCGCTTATATGATTTTTGACCTCTAAGCAATGGTCATGTATTTGTGGAATTGTTGACCTAAGCACTTTTCAAATGTTTGTCTGTATATTAGGTTTTATACATGTGCTTGTTGACTTGATAGGTATTATGAAATTTTGAATTATTAACACATTTTTGTATATATAATCACATAAAATGGTTAATTCAAATTGACTAAACAGTTTAATATATCAAGCCAATATTATTTGAAGTGATGCATATTTATTTAAGTTATTTCAAATATTCACTAGGGATGAACGGGAATGTCATTTTTATTACGAGATGGGAACGGGTCGGGAAATGAGTCACTATATTGGGACGGGAATGGGAAATTATAAAAATGACGCTTTAGAATAACTCAAAATTAAAAATATATATATTTTCAAACTAATATGGTAATACTTGTAAAAGCTTTAACATTATTAAATATAATATAAATATTATATCATAAAACATAATAATATAGATATAGGTGTGAATAGCAGTTTTTATTGAAACAAATAGCAAAATTTTCAACAAATATTGAATTTGTCTAATTGAATAATTAATTTTAATACATTATATTTATTAATCTCTTTTGAAATTTGTGTTTTATATTTAATCATCAGAAGAGTGCATAAAATAAAATTATTTTTTACCCTTTTTTAAATGTTTTTAGGTTTGAAACCTCTTAAATATTCCATTAAGGTGTGAAAACCCTTAAATGCACCCTAGGTTTGTTACCTTTTAAATATTTTCTATTTTAGCATTATGGAATTATATTGAGGTGTCTTAACTCGCAATACGGCACCAATTATGTTGATACGGGATTATATTAGATATTGCCCTGTGTTTGAGCCTTACTACGCAATTATCACACGATTATGTGATCCGATTATATGTGATATATATTCTTATGAAATGAGCCAAGATTTTTGATGTTGCACACGATTTATTTAAATGATTACACCGTCGGTACTGAAGATATGATATAAAATTACACAGTTTTTGTTAAATTACAGATTTTTTTGTGTGGTATTACACGTTCTGCATTCTGAATACTTTGTGCTGTGTAGATTTCTGTTACTACTTATGAATATATTATTGCCACTGAGTGGATTCAAATGCAAAATCGGCTTATATATGACCTACCCCTTGCTTTTTGGACCCCTTGTCACAAGTCCTAACAAATAACTGTTAATAGATAGAGAGCAATGACTCACGAGCTTCCCAACTTGTTTGTCTCACCACTAGCAGTAAAATACCCCTTCTCCCCTAAAGTTTGTTACAGAACAAAAATGGTGACTGTCCCCAATAGAGATTGAGCCAGTAGTACCTGCTGGAACCATAAGCAGGATTATTTCCCGCCCAAAGCCTTACTGGGAAAGGGTCTTTCCCGCTCGATTCTAGGGGAATGGATAGATTGCAGACATTTTCCTGAGTTTTCTGGATCCCATCCTCCCTTAATCATCGCGTTTACTTTATTTAATTGTCTGCTAAAACCAAATAAAAATATCCTTTGTCAAGAAATCATCACAAGATTCATTCAATCAAGTGTCATCTGATTGGTTATTACTTATTTGTGCGAGCACTTTAGATTTAGTACTCCTAAACAATATATCAAAAATGTAGGCATACTTAATATGTATTGCTGGCTGAGCTCATTAGTGTCAATATCCAGGCTTGTGCAGTCTATGAGTAATATGTAGAGACTTGAACTTTTTGGTAAATAAAAGTGAGCCAAATTGTGAAAATAAATGTTGAAAAACGATTATAAAAATTCTGAAAAGTGGTAAAAAAAAATGTTCTGATTTATTTTATAGTTAATATCATAAAATATATTTTGTAATTAGATCTTACAACATCTCCCTCATAAATATCCTTTGAGAGTGGATATTAAATGATGGTACCTTAAAAAACTAAAATCAATAATATACATTGATGGGTATACATTTTTAAAGTCACAAATTAAAAATATAACCAATTAAAACTTATGTGGGAACCATCCAAGCACAATTTGTGTATAATAGTATACTAAAACTATGCAATACTGATAAGAATTAGTAGGCATGGCAACAGTGTATGTCTACCAGCTTCAGACAGTCCATACTTGATCCTGTTTAAATTGTCCATATTAATTAATAGGTATCTTAATTTCACGAATTCTAATATATTATTTAAGCTGCAAAAAAAATGTGTTACCTAATTTATAGTATATGCATTATGTGTAAATTATAGCAATAAAAATATGAATTTAAATAGTCACCATTAATTGTAAAAAATTATTACTTTAAAAAAAATCACATTCTATCTGTGATATTAATTTCTCATTAATAGTTTGAACTTTGGACAGAAAAGTTACGTTACAAACGGTCAAATATTTCTATCATCTTTGTGATTTTTTTATTTTCTATGATGAAATGTTGAACTTTATTAATTAAATGTGAAATATGTTGAAATCATGATAAAACCAGTAAATACCATATTTCGTTAACATTTCTGTTATTAAAAACAGATTCCAAAGTTGAAATAATTTGTTGGAGGAAACTTAAAACCACCCTCTAAACGCCCCTTTTTTTTTAAAAAAAAATCGCAATTTTCGCAATCCTGAAAAGTTAACTTCTCTAGTCATCATCACCATAAACTGTTTTCAGCCGGTGGGTAGGTCATTTAAGTAAAATACCTCCATCTTTATCTATTCTTCCACCACTCTGCCTCCTTTATCTTCTTCCATTCTTTTCCTCTCACTTGAACATTTTCTGTTATCTGTTCCCATCTTTTTCTTGGCCTCCCTTGCGATCTTTTTACTACATACTTCATTTTCAACATTTCACATCTCTAGTAATACATCTATACTTCCATCGGTCTAGCTTCTGTTTTCTAATGAAGGATTCCAAGTTTGGTCATTGACAGGGACACAAAACTATTAAATTGGAATAATTCAATAAAAATGTAAGAACATGTTGTGTTTGTATACAGGTATGGACAAGGAGGACGCAATGGTTGTGTTTGAGGAGCACATCCGTGAGTTGGAGAAAGAGGAGGAAGAGGACAAGGAGCGGGAAAAGAAGCGGTTGAAGCGCCAGCAGCGCAAGAACAGGGACTCATTCGTGATGCTGTTAGATGAACTCCATGAGCAGGGCAAGCTGACGTCCATGTCACTGTGGGTGGAGCTATACCCCATCATCTCAGCTGATCTGCGCTTCTCTGCCATGCTGGGGCAACCAGGTGACTGCCCCGATACCTACCCTCGTTAGAACCAAGACTCTGCAAGAACATGAAATGTTTGTTAAATCTTGACAAAATAGCTAGAATATAAACTACAGGCATTTTACACATAAATTTATTAATGATGAATCTTTTTTTTTTTAAGTAGAAATTTATTTTAACATATTATTCATGGTGGCTACAGACAGTAAAAACTTGTTAAAGTCAGGGAATTTTTTTGGATGTCAGGGAATTTAATCGAAAATAAGGAATAGTCAGAGAGAATATAAATACTGTTCCTGACTAATTCTACACCTAAACATTTAAATAAAATGATTGCCAAACCCTTCCTTCACCTCTGACAAGACGTGTATTAATCACAACTTATGAAAGTGTGGAATGCCAGACCTCCACCGTGGTTCTTTAATCATTTGTTATTGCTATTTTTTATTCTTATCATTATTTTTTTTTTCAGAACTATTTAACAATATACAAAATTATTTAGCTATTATTACTTATCTTATTTTCTCGTGTAAATATTTATATTTGTAAGATAATAGTGTACTTTTCAGTGCTGGCCTGTTATAGGTTTTACGACTGTTGGCCAGCACTATAATAAATGAAATAATAATTATTATTATTAATCTTTTAAACAAAAGAGATACATGAATCATTGAAGGTAACTCTTTCTTTTGATTGATAATTCGGAAGTGAAGTTTTTAAAAAGTAAACAAAGGTATTTTTTTAAACTTGTGTCACTATTTATAGAATATAATTATTAATATTATAAAATTCATATTAGCTTATTGAAAGTGTAAATAGATATAAACTTATAGTTTTGTTTGTAATATCAGTAATAAGATCNTTATTGAAAGTGTAAATAGATATAAACTTATAGTTTTGTTTGTAATATCAGTAATAAGATCCATACATTCTAAATAATGATAAATTAATTTATCAGGATAGTATAGTAATTAAAAGTTCCGACACCTTAGCTCAGTTGGTAGCGAGCTCCTACTGAGCTGGAAACAGTAAGGATGTAAAGTATAATAATTAAAAGGCTAAGGCCTGATAAACCAAATTTAATTTTGTAAAGGTTTGCAGAAAAAAAAAGTAGGGGTAGCCGGGTTCCTGAACCTCCATCAAATGCTTGGGGAAAATGTTGGTAATTTTCACTTAAAATTATTAAGTAGGTCCACCTTAAAAAAAATTGTAACTATTTCTCAAATAAAAAATATTAGCTTTTTAAAAACAGTCAAAAACTATTTTTTTAGATATTTAATAATAATTGTTATTGTGTAGAAAATCTAACGTGCCTGATACCCTACTCCACCCCCAATGTGAAACTTGAGGGAAAGTTTCTTCATTAAATTTACACTTATCAAGTTATTTTTCCTTTTTCTTAATTTTTATCGATTTCCAATATTATAAAAGAATATATTATTTGAAGTTCTAGTACTTATTAAGAAATTGATATTAAAATATTTTTGAATATTAGCATTCCGTTAGAATTAAATGAACAAATAATTGTTTATTTAGAAATTTGGGTTTGTTGTTTTGCAAATTCGTTTGTATTATTGTAAAGAAAATAAATCATATTATTTGCATCAGCAAAAGGGCAGATTTGCCCACCCCAAGTAAAAATAATATTGTAATTTTGAAATCTTATACCTTTGATTGTAAACTTTAAATAGTATGCCTTTGCACAAAAAGAAAAACTAACCAAAGAACTTAACATGCCAATTCAAAACCACGTCTATTTCCCCATCAAATTCAAATCATCCTGTTTCAAACGCCAATTACTAGAATTCCCAATAGTAAAGTCTATAAAAAATATAATTTTATTCCCCTTCATTTTAAGTTGTCTGTAAAAATGGTAATTTGTTCTAAAGGAAAAAAATCTGGGCAAAAACAAGGGGTTTTTAGTAAGAAAATAGTGGTAGCCCTGTTCTTTGTTTAGCTTGTAAAAACTATATTTCCAATTATTAACTATCACTGATATTATATTTGGAAGAAGGTCTAGGAAAGGTGGATAGAAACATATAAAAGGGGGACAAACACAATATGGCCTTTACAATGAAAAGAAGAACACAGTTCACACTTTACACTGCTGCCAATGGACAAAAAGGTAATGATTGCCTCTTAAAGAAAATCGATCGTCACCGCCCAATCCCCCGACCTAGGTTTCATTCTATCAGAACTCATCAGGGAGGAGTGTGAAACGCGCAACACAACTTCCTAAAAAAGAAAACCTATGTGTTCTATCATTCTTTACCATTTTCCTTTTTCTCCCCTTTTGTGTTTTTATGGTTTTTTCTTTTAGGAAGTTATGTTGCGCGTTTCACACTCCTCCCTGATAACTATCACTGATGAATGTTTTATTCAAATACTAAAGCATATTTTTTGACATATTGCAATGGCTAGGGGATGAGAGTNGAAGCAGTGGGGGGGGGGGGCTAGAAACATTTTTCTGACATAAACCAGGTTATGAATATAAGTTTTAAATCTTGAACGAACAGGTTTGAATGCCTATAAAAAAAAATATTTTATTTCAATCTTTTCTCCATTGGGTGTCTCGGCGATTTTTTATTATTGTTATTATTGTTATTATTATCATTATTATTATTTATTTGTTTATTTATTTTCATTTTACAGGTTCGACACCTTTGGATCTGTTTAAATTCTATGTTGAAGACTTGAAGTCAAGATTTCATGATGAGAAGAAGATTATTAAGGAAATTTTGCGTGAGAAAGGATTTGATGTGCAGGTGTGTTGCCAAAACGGTTTGATTGCACCTAACTTAAGAATATGTTTTTGTGAGACATATACATCTTTGTTTTTGGGAAGGAATGTTAAAATTAAATTTCTTGATAGTTTGACATTTATTGGCATTGAAAAGCTTTATAATTTCATGTGATTGCCCTGCCCCCCAAACAGTTATATTTTATTCAACACAAAATTAATACTTAATTTCAAATTTACGTAATGATTTTTAAATTTATCTTTTAACCAAACTTTGCAGTATTTTCACACTTAATTGAGGATTTTTGAACTAACTCTTGGTGACAAACCTATTCAAGTTTTGACTTGCATACTATTCAGTATAGAAGAAAATAGAGGAAAGAGGAACAAAAAAATCCCAGGCGTGAAAGCCTACAAAACATCCACTCGACTTTTTTTTTAAATGATATCTATGTCATCACTTAGAAAAAGTCAAGCTTAGACAATAGCTATGAAACTTCATTATAAATATTGACAGCCAAGATACCTAATTTTGGTTCAATTAATGCCAGTCCAAGATGATATACCCAGTAAACATTAACATTCTATGTAAAAATCTTAAGTAACTCAACTGGATGTTATGATAACTATATTTATCAGATTAGAATTTATTATTTTAAACATTTGGGCAATAAACCATTTTGTAAGTGACTTTTGTACATAATTTTTAAAGCAAAACACTTAATCCAAAATATTTTAGCTTTGATTATACTTTGAGAATATTAAATATATCCACTTCAGATTTATTTTGAATTGATAAATGTTGACTTCATGTACTCCTAAAAAATAACATCACTTTTACAATATAAAGTAAAACCAATTACTTTTGCAAAAGATGAACGGACAGAAAGAAACACATTTCACATTCTGACATGGGACAGAGAGAAACACATCTTATATTCTTACACTGGACAGAAAGAAACTAATCTCACGTTATTACACTGGACAGAAAGAAACACATCTCACATTCTGACACGGGACAGACAGAAGCACACTTCACACTGTTACCACTGGACAGACAGAAACACATTTCACACTGCTATCACCGGACAGACAGAAACACACTTCGCACTGTTACCACTATGCAAAGAGAAACACACTTTACACTGCTATCACTGGACAGACAGAAACACATTTCACACTGCTATCACCGGACAGACAGAAACACACTTCACACTGTTACCACTGGGCAGGTAGAAACACACTTCAAACTGACACCAGCAGACAGAAGGAAACACGCTTCACATTGTCGGCAACAGACAGACAGACAGAAACACGCTGTTGCCACTTGGATGCCTTATTTAGAAAATTCCCTTTACTCAAGCATAAATTATATATTAATGACACAATTTACCTTACTTTAAAGGCAGATGGCTTAGATGGATGTGTAAGCCTAAAAAATATATTTATACCTTAAGGATAAAGATTCCATTTTATCTAAAAAAGCTTTTTTTATATGTAGCATACAAATTCTGTTTTACAAATATTCATATTCGATCTTTAAAAAAAGGATATAAAACTAGATTATGTCAAATCAAAATCTTTTTAATAATTCTTAATTGAAATATTGTAAAATCCCAGCCACACCCATGACTAAAATGTTTCTTTTCCATCTGACATGTATTTTACTTGATGGTTGTAGGTAAACACTTCATTCGAAGAGTTTGCTACAGTGGTGTGTGAAGATAGACGCTCAGCCACGCTCGACGCAGGCAATGTAAAGCTCACCTACAATGCTTTCCTGGAAAAAGTGAGTTTTGGGTATTATATTGGGGATATACATGTCCGAAGCAGACTTTTTGTGTTCTTTTTCAATCTAGAATAGAAACAAACATTATTTGTGAATTTCAAATAATAATCGAATCATAGTTACATAAGCTAAAATTATGATTTTAGATAAAATATCTCTTTAAGGAAAACCTCTTTACACCTTGGCGTAATTTTATTATATTTGTAAGAAGGTACAGAAAAGGTGGATACTAACATTTCCATTTCCAATGTTTGTCCTTTATGTTATTCCTTTTCCATGTTCCTATCTAAGTGTACTATCATTCTTTACAAATTTCCTTTCACTAGGGGTGTGCGATTAGGATTATTTATCAAGTCAAATAGTAGCTTTTTTCTTACATTATTGATAAAATTAATTTAAATTAGTGAATTCCTATTGAAAATGTGGTTTTATAAGTAAGTATGGAAAATGCAAAAAATTACTTCAAAACATTGTTATTTGAGCTGGTATTAATAAAAACAGACTGAATTTAAAACCAAATTTCAGGAAATTGAGAGGGGCTTTTGATCCAGTATTTAAGACAACGGGTTTCCCCTAAATCAAATTTTTTAGATTTTATGATATAACGATACCAATTTTTATGATAATGATGATGATGATTACCTGTGCATGCCTTACTGAGCACTTGGTATCACATGGCTATAACGATATGATTCTCTTCTTACTGCAGGATTACTTTTTGGTTATTTGTTGAAATTAGTAGAGATTTAACATTGTACACTATTTCCTATATTAATTTCACGTTCATTATGATACTGTTTTTATTTGTTTTTTTAACTGGTGGGGAGAGCCTGAGCGAGTGCTGTTACAGACAGATTTTTTATTTATTACTATACACACAAGCTGCTTATATATGACCTACCCCTTGCTTCTTGGACCCCTTGTCCCCAGTGTTAAAACTAACTAATAGGAGAACTCCTGACAATCTGATGTTGTGAAGGCTAGCTTCCTATTGAGTAAAAGCAGCCAGCTCATCACCTGATTTTTAAATAGAAAGAAGGGAGCTTTTTAAAAAATGAACGTTTTAAAACGAATCATATTGAAATTACTTCTGAAAACACCTGATCATCCATTGATGAAGTATTAAAAGGAAAATTTACATACAGTTCTTTAAAGAAAAATACACTTCATCCATGACTTTTTGAATATATGAGAGGGGTCCAAAACACTATCATTAGAATATGTTTTTGAAAGAGATTTAAATTAAAAAATTGCATGGAGAATGCTTAACTGGGTATTGTAGAGATTATATTTTTTGATATTAAAATATTATTATTATTAGAAAGGGTAAAATAATGGGCTGAATAATAAACAATGTCACTTTTGATTCTGCGTTATTTCTATTATCTCAAAATGTAGTTCGCATTTTCGAATATGCAAAGTCTACTTAAGCTTGTGTGATAATTAGTACTCAACCCAAAGTTTGGTTGGATCCTAAAGTCGAAAATTTGGTAGAGCCAAAGTGAATTTAGATTTTAATCAACTCTAATAATAAAGTATCAATATATCATGTATAAGCAAAAAATACTTTATTGAACAAAATAATAATGATACAAACGAACATCTATTGGCTTTTTTTTACTACCTATTATCTTTGTAATCTTGAAAAGAAAAGAAACCAAATGATTGGCATCGGTAATTGACATTGACATCTGTAAAATATCTGATCAACACATCATTGCTACCAACTGCGTAGAAAGTTTTTCTAACCTAAGGATTCATGAATGGCTGAGATTTGTGTCCAGAACACATTTTTCCTAATCTTTCATTCCATTTGTTCTAAATTAGAAATAAAATCTAGAGTAAAAAACAAAATCTAAACTTATTTTTAGAGATGTCAACTCATGTTAGCGATCTGTCCTTGCAGGCTGAAGCACGTGAGCGTGAACGTCTCAAGGAGGAGGCACGCCGACTCAAACGGTTGGAGGCCGGTTTCAAGAGCCTCCTTAAATCGTATGACATTGACTACAACTCCAGCTGGGATGACACCCGCACCAAGATTGAGGGCGAGTCGGCCTTTGAGGCCATCACTCTTGAGTCTGAGAGAGTGCGCATCTTCAAGGTGTGTTTATTAGGAGCTATTTAGATGCTTAAATAATTTTTCAAGCATGTAGTTTCACATATCTTTCTTTCTCTTTTATATTTTTTGCATGTGTCTCTTTATATGAAAAAGGAATAGTTCCAAAAATTCAAAACAAAGCTAACTTTGAAAGTATAAAGAAGTTTAAAGTTAGACTTTGGAAGTTGGAAGTGTGAAAAGTGAAAGGTGAAATGAAGAGAGAAGTGTGTGCGTGCACATGTGTGTATGTGCAAAATGTGAATTTTTTTATTTATTACTTTTTTCCTAGCCGTAACCTAATAATCCTTTCAGGTTGACTTACTCCACCACCACATACTTTTCTTCATACATAAAAATTTGTAAAATAGTGAATTCTAATAATGTTTTGGAAAGGGATTATTATGTTAATGGCATACATGATTAATATGATTCAACTTGTGCAGGAATACCAACACGAGAATGAAGAAGCGTGCAGTCATCGTCATTCCCGCTCCAAGAAGTCTAAGAAAAACAAAAAAAACAAGAAGCGCTCACGTACAAGATCACGCTCTAGATCTGTAAGTAAAGTCTGTCCAGGACATGTTTGGGGGAGCGGGCTATAAACAGGGCCACCTAGATGATCAAGGGGCCTGAAATGCTACTCCTACCTTCTTTTCAAACCAAATAATTTACTTAATTTCTGTGCTTTGGTTAATTTTTTAACCTGGCTTGAAAAAGATGTAAGAAACAAAAAAATACCTTACATGCATGTGTGTTGTAGCTGTGAAAAAAACTTTCTTTCTATAAAAGATAAATATTTCTTATTGTTGGGGGCCTGGGGCAAACTGTCCCCCCATATGCTTTCCCCACTGGGCAGCTATGAAAATGACTCTTAATAAGTTGGTTCCATTCACAAAAGTTCAATCCCAATAAATGATGCTCATGTTAGTCCATCACCCATGTGTGACCTGTTTCATTGTTTGCTCCCCAGTACTCGGAATCTGAAGACGATCGAGGCCACTCCTCACGCAAGAAGCGTCGTCATCGATCCAGGACGCCAAGTGTCACTGGCTCAGATAGTTCCGACAGCCACTATTCATCGGTCAAACGGAGCTCTCGCCACAAGAAAAGCAAGAAGAAAAAGAAAAGCCGCTCTGTAAGTGACATGTAGTCTAGTCTAGTGTAGTTTGGTGATGTGTTGGGGGAGGAACGGACATTCGAGAATCCTAATTGAAAAATGGTAACTCTCTTAACCTATTCTGAGTGATGTGTGGGTGTGAGTAAGAGGGGTGTGACACTTAAGAATCCTAATCAAAAACTGGTTGCTCATTTTTTGGCAACTCCTTTAGTATTTATAATACTAGCTAGTAGACATCTGGAAAGCAGATTTTTCTAGTTTGATTCTAAAATTGAAGCAAACCATATTTGCGAATTTTGAATACTTATCAAATCATGCCATAGTTTAAATATTCTAAATGTGATATAAGTTACACTTTTTGGAAAGTTGGAACTATATTGTTAAATAAAATGTGTTATTTCTTATAAGAAATATTAGTTTTTGACACTAACCCTTTAAGTTGTGTAAAAATGTAAGTTTTTTAACATGCTCATTTGACAATAGTTCACAACGATTGGTCACACTTTTCCCAGCTGGCGTGAAAACTCTCTCACTTAACATTTGTGTGACTGGAATGTATAGGAATCACTCAGCTTCATAAGCTAAGGCTCGGAACTCTTCTTTGGGTCTCTTCCACCAATAATATGGGTTGTAAGATAATTCTCAATTTATTTTGCCTGTCTAATTGGGATCTTCGAGCATGGGTTTTTTTCATTCAAATCAAGTATTTCTAAAAGTTTGAGTCGAGTTTGAGTATAGGCCTTTTCATAATGTTAAAAAGTATATTAAAAAAGATGTTCTTAAAATATGATTAACACTCATTTTGTAAATAGTAAATACTTTTGAAAAAAAAAGTTAAACAATGGAAATATCAGTTTCTTAAGTCGGAAACAACACTTATAAAACACAATTTAAAAAACAAGAACACTCAAATAAAAATCTAATAAAAAAATAAATAATTAAAATGTTTTCAACACCTATGTTTTTAAGGGCATTGAATTCCAGGCCTCCACCGTGGTTCAAATTCCACGTTAAACTGTAGGTCCTCTATTTCATCTCACAATCATCCTACCATTACACATAAGAATAAGTGTGTATAATGTGACAGGTATTAAGACGATGTTGCTAATAATATTAATTTAAGGACATTAAAATTACACTAACAATTATAAAACAAAGTTAATAAAATGAATGATTGCATGATGGCTTGGAAATGTATAACAAGGCAGTGGAGAAACACTGTACAATGTTGTAGAGTAAGTGATAGTGAAGGAAGCCAACCTGAAAGGATATATAGGTTAGTCTTGGTTAAGAACAAACACACTTCTCTTTTCTTGTCTTCTTAAACTTTTACACTCTCCACGTCTTTTAAAACTTCCACAATTGCACATTAGTCTGAATTTTTGGGAATATTTTTTTTCCATTGACGTCTTTTCATATGAAAATTAAATATTTCTGAAAATTCAAAACAATTTGCAACTGTGAAAGTTTGAAAAAGTGGAAAGTGTAGGTGTAAGAAGAAATATAAAAGTGTTTGTTTATATCCAGGCCTAACCTAACTATCCTTTCAGGTTGGCTTCCTTCGCCATCACTTTACATTATTGTAAAGTGTTTCTCCACTGTATTTATTAAAAGTTAATACAATTGACATTTAAATAAGCTAATATTTCCCCAAAATATTCTTCAGTAACTTAATTTACCAAATAAGAAAACGTAAGAATCATAAACAATTAGGAATTTGAAGTGTTTCGTATTCCATTTCCATTCCTTTGTGCGCATTTAAACATGTGCATTGTATGGACTCTCGGTATACATTATTTTATTGAGAACCTTACTTCAATTTAATTTTTAATGCTTATAAAAGTTGATGTTCATACTTTAAAATTAAAGCTAATATTTCTAGCAAACAATATGAAACAGTAAGTGCTTTTTTAATATAAATGGTGTAAGTTTGGTAAAATATGTATTACAATAAATAAGATCATCATTGATTTTAAACAGGTTAACCAACATAACTCTCTAACTAAATAGTAACTAAACTAGAGCTAGGTTTGTAGCTAAACGAGAGTTTTAAACATCTGAAGTTTGAAAACACAATTAATATAAGATATTTTTAATATTGCATTTTTAATTCAACATAAATTATTATTTTAGAAAGGACTAGGTAAAAATAGTAAAAAGACTCATTTATTTATTTAGTAATCTTCTTAGCTATTTTTATTTTCATTGCATTGCCATAGCAATACAATTGAACCACTTCAATCAAGTATAATTCAAAATGGACGACAATATTGAATAAATTTACCAGTCGAAATTGGTTTTAAAGCTCTATTATGTTATTAATGTGAAAATCGACATTAATTTTTAACAATTTGCTAATTAACCGAATACCCGCCTCTGTGGCGTAGTTGGCTAACGCGCTTGTCGTGTTGAGCTCTACTGCTGAGGATGGAAAGATTGAGGTCTGAATCTCGGTCGGGTGAACAGGGGGTGGTTTTTCCTAAATGGTTTTCCACTCTCCCTCCACGCAAATGCGGGTTCACTTCTTTATCCATTAGAGTAATTAGTACTTAAAGCGTATAACCCGAACGGGTAGTAAGACGCGGTGCTAAATATTATTAATATTAATTAACCTAATGGTTTATAACTAAAAATGCTGATATTAACTCAATTAAATAGACTATGCTTACTATTGCGTTTTAAAAATCGGTTATTAAGTACATCAAGTAGAAGCTCGAAAATGACGAGCCTACAAAACTTTCGATCTCAATCTTGAGCTTAAGCGATGACATCGAGATCAAAATATGAGCACTCGCAGAGCTCTACTATCTTATCATTCACACTATTTATGAGTAGACTTACGTTTAAAGGGACTTTTTCTAGCTCATCCCACATTGATCTAGTTGAAACTGCTGCCCTTGGGGCTTTGTTGACTTGTTTTTCTGGAGCAACATATGGTAGAAATTCCTGTCAAACGAGGTTAACAGCGTGGAACATTTTCTCTTCATTAAAAAGAGCTGCCTTATATTGGGGATCAACTATGTGCACAAGCATTAATGTCATCTATTTTATATTGTGGAAACAAAAGACACTAATTTAACAAGCTAATTTTTTTGAATTTGGGATAGGGCCATGCTTTAGTAGTGGCTTTGAAAATAGTTTTCATGACCTCAACAATTCCACCAGCAAGTTTCCATTTTGTTGATGAAAGTGATTTGATTTCTACATTTAAAGAGGCTAGTTCTGCAGCCATGGCTTTTCTCAAACAAACAAGCCTGTCAAGCATGGCATATTCACACTATCTTCCCTTTTGTACAGCCGGCAACATTACATTTGCTGTAGAACTCCGACTGTAGTGTCCAACAATTTAACGAGCTTTTGAAATAATTTTAATAATGTTGGGGTAAAAAAGTCTTTGCATCCTTTATTGGCAACTAAAATGTATGAACAAAATACTGTCGCAGAACTCAATATATGCCATTAATAGTAGCTTGCAGGTTATAGGCATTGTCTGTAACAATAAATACCTTAATAGGACTGGAAGTGTTAGGTGATAGGATGCACTAATCTTTGAACATTTCAGAAAAAATATTTATGTTCAGAGCTGTGTGCAACTCTAGCACCAACACATGATTTAGTGTAAATGACTTATAATCAAAGCCTCTGCTGTAAAGACAAGTGAGTGATAGGGATATGCAAAGTCCACTTGTTCAATTCGAAGCAAACTCGAATCAAATAATATGAAATATTCTTGAAGTCGAATTGAAGTTCAAATATTTTCTTTTAGTTGTTTAATTTCTGGTTATTTATATTACTTTTTGCACTAAAATTGCTTGTAAAATATTTTATTGTGCAATTGTTTGTAAGATTTAATGTTACTCTGATAAATCAAGTTATTATTCCAGCATGCAATTAAATTTCTTCAGATTTTTTCTAGATTAATATTAATTTTTAATGTACAAAACAGATCACAATGGCTCTAATTGAACATAAATGGCGCCATAATTTCTTTTGAAGTAAAGTTGAAGTTGATGTTTATCTCGAAGCAAAGTCGAAGATGATGTTTATTTCAAAGCCAAGTCGAAGCTGATGTTTTTTTAAAAACTAGTCAAAGTTTCGCACACCCCTAGTCAGTGATGCATAGCCATCTCCTGCATGAGATTTCAAATTGTTGGTTGTTAGATTAAATGTGTTTAGTTTACAATATCCTCACTTAGTACACTGGCTAGCATTTTCTTTTAACTTTTATAAAGATAAGGTACAATATTTCTGAAAAATATTGTACTTCCTGAAACTCTATAATTGGGTTTAATGTGATCCATAACCTTTTAAACCCTCTTTTTTCCACAAACTGGTAGGATAAATGGCACAACTCAAACATCTGGGACATTTTGTCACTAATGGCCTTAGTTTCTTCTTCTTCATTATACTAACAAACATTTGCTGCTTTGGAGATGAGTTAAAAGCTGATGAGGATACTACAAGGGCATCATTTGAAGCAACGTACAATTTCAAAAACGCTTCATAGAGGGTTACATGATGGCGAGAAAGATGATGTTTTAATGTAGATGGGTTCCAGTTGGTCTTTTTTAACTTTCAAGAGAATTGCGTGCACATAGCATCTACATTTCCTTCCTCGATATATCTCCACACTTAACTTCTTTTTCTTCGTCCACCCACTTTAACAACATAATCTTGAGGTTTCGCCAACTAAGTAAAATTTTGCAACCTAAATTTTTTGGGCTAAAAAATTACTAGTTTTTCTTTACTAACACAATCAGATTTACTTTTTCAGATAATTTAAAATGGTGTACTTATATCCGATTTGACAAACATTATAAAGCTGACGCTGTATCCATAAGGTATTCTATAATTAACTAGATACATATCTTTAAGTAAAACCTTTTTTCGCATTTTTGGGGTATTTTGTATTTGTATTTGGAAGAAAGTACAGGAAAGGGGGACAGAAACCATCTAGAAAGGAACTAACACAATATAGATTTTACAATGAATTTAAAAACAGTTTGTTCCCTTTTGTATGTTTTCTATTCACCTTCCCTGTACCTTATTCCAAATAAATTACAAAAGACAGATATACCTAAGACATATAGAAAGCACAAAAATAATATTAAAATTAGGGGTGTACGGGATCCCAAACGCTGGGGGAAAACAAAGAACCTTTAAGGGTAGTCAATTTTAGAGAACATTAAAGGGGATTTAAACAGAAAGAAGTTTCAAGGGATTTCAAACATAGAGAATATTTAAAATGTAACAAACCTAGGTAATATTCAATAGGTTTCTTACCTAAATATTTAAGGGGCTTTAGACCTAACACATTTAAGGGGGGTTTCAAACCTTGAGAACATTTGAGGGGTTTTATAACTAAAGAATATTCAAGGGATTTCAAATCTAGATAACCTTTAAAGGATTTTAGATCTAAAGAATATTTAAGGGGTTTCAAACCTAGATGACATTTAAGAGGGTTAAAATATATATATTTATTTTTTGCGCTCTTTCAATATAGTTAAATATAAAACACCAGTATCAAAAGAAAGAAACTAATAAAATTAATTTATTTAAATTAATTATTTGATTTCTATTACTTAATAGTTGTTAAAAATGTTGCTATTTGTTTCAATAAAAATTGCTTTTCGCACACCCCTATATATTAGTTTGTTTTTATGATAAATTATTTGTATTATATTTAATAATGCAAAACCTTTACAAATATTACCATTTTAGTTTAAAAAACCATAAATATTTTTAATCTAGAATTGTTCTAAATCATCATTTTTATAATTTCCCAATTCCAACATTTTGACTTATTTCCTGTCCCATTCCCGTCCTGATATAAAAATATCCATCCCTATTTTTTTTAAAGTACAATTATTTGCTTTGGCTACATTCATAAAACTAGTTTTGTTCAGGGACGGCTCGTGAAGGAGGGCTTTGGGGCAGAAATAAAGCAAAAGAAGAAACAAAACTTATTTTGAAATACATACCAATTTTCTCACATTTTTTCATTAAGTGGTGAAAAACGTAAATCAAAAAAATCGTTATATCTTTTTCCCATTTAGTTGATGAAATGAGCAAAACCATAATAGCATCAATACATGATATAAAGCGCACCTATGTTAACAAGCACTGGGAGTGGCAGGCTGGCTCAGCAACGCTCTTGAGCTCTGCATACGCCACAGGGTGGTTGCCATGACAACCTGACATCAACTTTCTTAGCTGAGCAGAGCTTTTAGAGCTGATCTCAGGTGTGCTCCTCTTGAAGTCGGCTATCAGTCGTTGATTTGTACACTGTGTGTGACACTACCTGTTTTCGTACGTGTTTTAGATAAAAGTTTCTGATATTTAAAAAAATGAATTTTGGTTCTTTATCATTAGAAGAATTTTTCTTTCAAACGATAAACTTAATGATACACTAATTCTTTAAGTATATTGTCTGTATAGAGTTCAAGATAGTGTTAAGAACCTATTTATATATTCCTTGTTTACTGGTGTGTGAGTGTGAGTATGAGTGTGTGTGTGTGTGTTTTTGTCTTTTCACGATGGACATTCTTCAACTTTGAACCAAGTGAGTTGTTATACTTTTATATATAGCTTGTATTTACTTTTATTAACTTTATTCTTTTTATACTCCTTACAATGTAGTTTGTCAGCAAAATATAGGATGATATAAGGTTGATACAAGGTAAGCTGTTGTCTACCTAATTTGAAAATTTTTAGAGAGCTCCCTCCCTTAACCCTTAATGTTCACTCACAGGCCGAGCCCCCAAGCTATAGTAACTATATTAACTGTGAGATTGTAAAAGAATTAATCAAACACATATATTGTAATTCCACATAACCTACATTTAAGTTATATTTCTCGAAAATAGGTTTATTTTACTTTCTTCTGGCTGAATATTGATTCTCTGCTTGCTTCTTGCAACCACAAATCGCATTACTTGCTATAGACTATTTTCTTTCGAAGTGTTGTGTTGGTTGATGCTACCGACTTTCTCATTGGTTGGCATGATCACTTGATTAAGGCATACGAATTGTGTAATCGTGATTGAATATGTTAAGTGCTTTTTTAAGAGTAATATGGTCCAATAAGTACCTTATGGATACAAAGTCTGTGTTTCGGACTTGATGATAATTTAATAATTAAAACTTGGGTAATTGCTCAGAAAAAAGAATAAAACAAAATTTAACCTACAAACTAGTTAAACTTATTAAATATATACACAATCAAACAAATGGTTTTTAAATACTATGAATCTTAAATAGGAAAGCAGACAAACACATTATTAACCAGCCCTTTTTTCATATTTCCAAACTAAGGTTGTAGTTGGCTATTGGCAACAATTTGGGCATGTTTTTACCAATCATAAGCTGTATTCCATTTATCAAGCTAGAAATATTTTGTTTCTTAGTTCATATTCCACTGTTCATCCTCTTTGCTCAGTTGTCAGTTGGTTTATTAACTCATTGAGCATGTGCAGGACAGTATGAGTCATTTTAAATTAAAAAATAAAAGGAATTATATGACACCATAAGCAGTTCCGATTTACTACTTATTTTAACGTTTAATTACTTTTTTTTAATTCCTCGAAGTGTTTATAAAACATTTTATACTAACAAATGCTTTTGTAATATCTTTAAATGGGATTAAATTTGATGTATAAAACCTATTTTATTCTAGTTTGGTTTGATTCAATATCGATATTATCAAAGTTTTGCAGATGCCTACTAGCTAGTCTTAACTAGGGTGCATTATTCCTTTATTATGTGTTTGTTAGAGTGGATTTGTAGCTTAGCGTACAGGTATGACAGCTGTGTCTTCATCCATTTTGCTTCACAAGAAGCAATCAAACTCTTAATTAAATATACAGTTGTGTGAATTTTTGGAAGCCTCAATTTTACTTTAAATATTTTCTCCTACGTTACTTTGAAAAAGAGGCTCCTTCGACTATAAAGCTTTACCAATAAAAAATGCCAAAATTTTAAATTTACATTTATGTTCAATTTTTCTCATTTTATGCTGTTATGTACATTACAAATTAATGTTAATATGACAAAAATCTGGATTTATTGAATTACATGTTGTGATATTTATTTTATTTGTTAATTTTGGCCAAAATATGTTAGACATTTTTGCAATAAAACAATTTCAATATGATATTGTCTAAAGCTTTATAAATATACTAATTATTTTAATTTTTGCCAAAATTAAACATTTTTAAAAAGTATTTGGATACTCGAGTAGGGTCGAATCCACTACTTTATGAATTTGATTCTCCAATTTATCATTGAATCCTAATTTGAATCTTAAAATAACTATGAACATCAGAGAAAACATGAATATAGTAGAATAATATAAAATAAAAATAGTAACTAAATGTTAAGACTCTTTCTTATAATCCATTCATTATAACATTGATACATTTAGTCAAGTATAACTCAATAAGGAAAACCTCTTTTCTAGGTCGGGGGATTGGGCGGTGACGATCAATGTTCTTTAAGAGACATCCATTACCTTTTTTGTCCATTGGCAGCAGTGTAAAGTGTGAACTGTGTTCTTCTTTTCATTGTATAGGCCATATTGTGTTTGTCCCCCTTTTATATGTTTCTATCCACCTTTCCTGTACCTTCTTCCAAATTTAGTCAAGTATTAAATTACTGATTTGGGGCCTGAATGTTAAGTTCATTCTATAATTATAATTGGTTCTGAATCACAAATAAGCAGTATTAGAGCTCTTAAACAATTTCACTTGATAAATTGCAACCCATTTTTTTATTACTATTAGTCTCTAATCTGAAAACTTTTTGAATCCTCAAATCTCGAATAGTCTTAATAATTTGGGGGCTCATTGCTAGTTAATATGTTTGATTGCTATTTATTACTTTTGTATAAATTAAGCTATTATTTGAATATAATGTATCATTAAATATTGATTTACCAAGTATCTATTTAGCCAATGGGCCACCTTATTGCTGAACATTTTACTAAGCAATGTTCAATTAATCACCAAAAAGTATTATTTGTTGGTTAATTTCAAAATAAATTAATAACATTTACAAAGGAATATTAACATTCTTTAATATCAAAAATACAATTTGCTGAGTAAGAATGGTCACTATTGTTTAAATATACATAAATAAGTACTACACTACTTTTAAGAAACAGCTGCTGAAAACAAACCTACTTACCTAAACAAAGTTTTTTTTAAATTTGGAAAATTGAATGTTCCTGAAACTTGGGTGGGAAAAATTATTTCCCGGGGTTTTTGAGAAAAACTCTATCTGAAAAAATCACAATAAAGGACTTTCTATCAGTGCCATGTTTGTATTTAATGTTCATTAGCAATATTATTAATTTATTAAAGTTGAATTAACCTTATCTTCTGTTAAGTAGATGGATATCAGAAATGTGTCGCTTTTATTTTACAACTAGCTAGTCAAAATAACAAGGCCTCCATTAAATAACATAACCACACTACATATAATGGATTTAAAAAAAACTTATTCCTGAATATATTTTAGGCAGGACAACATTTCTTATGCAAAATAAAAATAAAAGTGGCTTTAAAATTTCAAATTATAAAAAAAAAAACATTCACGCCACTCATTTGCATCAAGACACAAAATTGTAATTATTTGGAATGACATCCATTTGTTTTTTTTTATCATTGATAATAATAGTTGTATAAACTGCGTTTTTTGTGAGAGGTTTAGTGACTAAACCAAGAAGTAATCAGGCACACTGGCTCAGTTGAGAAATGCTTTCAGAATTCTTATGGACAAGACTGCATGGCTCACTTTTATTTACTAAGATTAGTTTAAATATGTTTATATTTTATTGTGTATGTAGGCTAGTAAATAAAATTCACACACTAATTTTTTTTATCTAAGAATGTTTTTAATCATTCCTAAAATATATTTTTAGAATGTATTTATATTCAAAATACACAATTACAATATAGTAGTATCACTAGGTCTAGGTTTTTATTGTACCTACATCAAAACTTTAATAAACACTTGTCAGACAAAATATTATTCAAGCTTTTATTTGGAAAACTTGAAATCTAAAAATAAATTAAGATAAAAATTTTGAGTATACATATTTTTTCCTTTTAAATATTCTACAAGATTACAGAATTGAAATGTTACTGTGCAGACCTATGATTGCAACTGAATCAGAGTTTTTGTCCCTTTTTCAAACTCTATTAAAAATATTTTGGATTTCTATCACTAGTTGTGTGGGAATAGTACTTTTTTATAATTGAATAGTAAAATTTTGAAAAAATACATGAATAATATTTTAGCATTTTATCATCCCTATCAACATCCTGCATATGTAGCCCAACAAAATTTCTGGCTTTACTACTTCACCACTGTGATTCTTCTTGCTTACTGTCAACCAAATTTGCTGTGTGCATTGTTGTTTTTTTTAAATTTAATACCGTAATATCGCGTCTTATTACCCATTTGGGTTATACGCTTAAGTACTAATTAGGCCAATGGATTAGTAATTGGGAAGGTTGAATTTTGAGGAAGTGAACCCGCACTTACATGGAGGGAGAGTGTAAAACCACCCTCAGTTCACCCAAGTGAGATTTGAACTTCGATCTCCCCGTCCTCAGCAGTTTGGCTCAACACAACTAGCGTGATAGCCAACTACGCCACCAAGGCATGTGTGTGAATTGTTGAAATCAATTTCACATGACGTTTGTCCTTCCACACTTTTACTAGCACTTGATTCTTGCCTGTAAATATTGTTTCACCTTTATTAATTTTTCCGCATTGTTTTTATCAAATCTTTTGGTGTATGCCAATTTAATTTTCCACAAACATGTCTTGATTTGTAGAAGGTATTCACTCAAATATACACTGTTATAGTAATTGTGCTAATATAAATGGTATTCATTGTCCAATAATGTGCCCACCATCAGACTTAGCAATAATTGTTTAACTGGCTGTGATTTCCCGCCGTATATTTCCTAATTACATATATAACCACTTAGATTCAAACAAAATATATGCTTTGACACAATATGTCAGGCTTATCTGTGATATACACAAAAAAAAACATAAGACGACCTTTCCATGCCATCATGCCCTCATTCATTGATATTTCTTTGTCTTGAATGTACCATCTATCTGAATTTTGACACTAACATATCATGCAGGGTCGAATGTTTATATTCTCTCTTTACACTCAGCTGGGTTTGATAAATTGTCAGTGAAATGATAAAACCTAGAAATTTGCTCACCTCTTCAAAGATAAATATTCCCCATACCATACGGTATAAGATATTCATCCGGTATACATATGTATAACCTGAACAGGTAATAAGACGCAGTACTAAAAAAAAATATTATTTTAGCAATATTTCTTATTTGATTTATTAAATTATAAAATGTATCTAAAAAGTTATCAAACACTTCCATTAATACTTATGGATTATTGTATAATTTCTCCACCTTATTAATTACATCGCTTGAGAACGGAAATACACGTTTAATAATTTTACACCACCATTGTGGCGATATGAGTTTCCAGTTTTCAAATAATAGGCATTTTATTAAAATCAGACTGTGCATCTAACAGTAAAGGTTGAGGCATGTAATTTAATTTAATGTCCATTCAAATGTGAATCTTTCTACAAATCTGTGGGATTTTCAATTTTAAAAACACAAAAATATCTTATCTGTCTCACAGCCAACAACTAGGCAGAGTTTTTTAAATTATAAGGCAAACTAAAATATTTACATTGCTGATCAGGGTAAAGCCATAGACACTGCAGTGCCATAATAGACCTATGGTGCATATCTCACCAAACTTTTTTTTTAGATCATTCTTTAGAAAATTGTCTGCTCTATTTAATCATGCCAATATATTTTTTAGAAACCATGACTTGAGATTGAAAATATTTTCTTTCTTGACAATATATTGTTTTAAGAATAATGCAAGAAAAATCCAAATTAGTGGTGGCATAGACTGGATGAATTGAAAGGGTATTTTGTTCATAGATGGATTTTTACTATCAAAGAATATTCACCATCATTATGTGGAGCAAATCAAACAACTTGATTAAAATTAATATGTACTAATAATTTGATTAATTAATGAATAAAGATTATTATGAATACCTCATTGATGACTCCATTTTCAAAACAGACTTTAAATAGCTCTAAAATCTATCCATCTATTTAGTACCACTCTTGAAGCAACACATATTCTTTATAATTGGGTAGTAACTTTTTCAGTGAAAATGCGGAAATAAAAGAAAAAAAGTCTAGGATTCTGTTTTATAGTGTTTTGATGTTGGATGTTGTTAGTGAATGGTTTTGTAATATTTATTCAAGAAATAAAATAAATATTGGTGTATAAAAAAAATTCAATATAATAATACAAGCATAGATTTTGTTTCCTGCCTGAAACCTTTTAGGGAAGAACCAATCCTGCCCAACTTTCCGGAATGAGAAATTTTCCAAATTTTTCTTTGGTATTCAGGGATTTGTCAACCCCTAGTATTAATTTTACTCATTAGATGAGCTTATATTTTCTTGTATTATCCATAAAGGAATTACACATAAAGAAACTTATTCTTTAATGACCCACCAATTTGGATTTGAATATTCATTTTCCAAAAAATATAATTCTGTCAATGTTCATGTAGTTTTAAACACTGCATATCAGCCTAAGCTAATAAATCAAGTTATTATCACAACATGCAATTCGATTACTACCAATTTTTGTCAAGTGAAAATCAATTTGTAGGGGGTGTGAAGCTTCAAAATGTTAAAATCTTAGGTCATACATCCTTTGCTTCGACTTCATTACCTTTTGTCTTCAAATCATTTTGAAGGGATAAGAAACATTAAAGAATACATTGTGCTTCATTTTTTCCTTTAAATCTTCAACTTTGCACTAACAACATTTATTGTTGAATTGACTTGCATGAAATGTTCAAAAGTCAAATTAAAGCTTTTATATACTTTATAAATGGCAGAATAAATATTGTTTGCATAGTTGTTATAACTTTTGTTATTAATTACACAGTGTTGTGTTGCAAACTTGTTTAATATATTCCATCCCTGAAGGTTATTATCACAACATGCATTTGAATAATTTTAGATTTTGGTCATGTAAACATAAATTTGTGCTCCACAATCCATTTACAGAAATCGGCCACAAATGATATTTTAGCTTTCACTATTCTTATTGGCAAAGATTTGTATTTTTTGAAGCTGGAATTGTTATTTCATCGCAATGTTAAAGCTGAAAAGTATTTGTAGCGAAGTTGGAAGTGTTAGAAATTTTTCGCCCACCTAAAACACATATTACATTAAAAGTAAAATATAAATTTTATAAAAAATGTTGTTTCCGAAATAAATTAAATTTTACATCCACCCACACATTTCTATTAGATATCTTCGCATTCACACAGGTCTTATATTTAAGGGTTCATTTTAAAATATGTATCTATTCTGATTACTGACTGCCTCTGAGGTCAAGTTGTCAACTCTCCTAGCTACAGAATTCAGCAGTCCCGGGTTCAATCCCCGGCACTTCTTGACTATTTCTGTGAAGCATTGGGCCTAGAATGATGTCCAACCCAGCCTCGTGAGGACAAATGAGGAGCTACTTGAATAAAAAAGTAGCAGCTCCATATTCGAAAACTGAGATAAATGACCAGAGGATTTTTTTGTGCTGACCACACGACACCCTCGATCTGTAAATGTTAACACTAACATTGCTAACGCCAGTGGTTGTTTGGTCAGTATAGCTTGATCTTGGACTTAAGCCATGACTTCTTTTCACACCGATTATTTTTGAGGATGCTAGAAAAGACCAATGATTAAGAGTAAACAGATTTCTTATGATATGTTCACCAATAGCTATATTTTAAATCACAAGTTGGAATTATTTGCACTCAATCAGTTTCTTTGATTTTTGTTTGCTTTAAAATTGTTTCAATCTTTTCTTTTATAAATATCTGACAACTCTCCCTGCTCCCACCCAACTCAAAGCTCATAATTTAAAGATGCCTAATAGCAAACCATCAATCTTGCACAACTCTATTGCTCAGTTATTACTGGAAGTAAAATCACATTCAGATTGGTTATTTAACTTTGCATTATTTTTAAATACACACTGCAGTAAAATACTGCTTTGGCTGTGGTAAACCTGAATGTTTGAAAGCTTAGATACTTCCTGAAGTTATAGCCATATGCTATGCCAATAATGAAATACTATGAATGCACTCAAGATTCATTTATTAAACGGAATGCTCATTAAAAATTAGATTTTCACATATTTTATGCTTTCAGTTATTTCTGATCATAATAATTTGCTCTGAGAGAATATGTCAATATTTACAAAGATAAAATGCATTTATTAGTAATATTTATTTTTATTTTCTTAAACATTAAAAATAAAATATGTTTTAATAAAGATACCAACTAGGACTTGAGGTATTCATTATCTTTATCCTGTAAATAATATTTTAATGTGTCTTAAATGGACACAGCTCACAACTGCTGGAATTTAAAATTTGTGTATTGTCATCTGTTTAAACTTTAGACTCAAATATATTAGAATTGTGGAGTTATTTTTTATTTAATTTGGGTTGTGCAGTGTTTAGAAACGTCAAAGGTAAACAACCTTTCCAATGTAAAACAAAAACTTTGACAAAATAACCCTAATCTCACATAGAACTTAGCTCTACCAAATGTGGACTATTTTGAGGTTTTTTTTTAGCATTTCAAATCACTTCCTAAATATTTGTTGAGCAAAGGAAACAATTTAGTGAATTTGATTTTCATTTCAATGCCTTTTCCATTCAGCAGTTCAATCAGGTATTGAACATTAATGGCATCCTCAAAGAGTACAGGGAAAGAAGGATATTTGGAAGGAGAGGGTTATTTCAGGTTGATGCCAGTATTTTGCAATGTATTGATTGATGAGCTGCATTTTGGTTTGTTGCATGGCTTAACGTTGTTCCGTGCTGAATGGGACAATTCAAAGGAAACCAGAATGTTGTGAATTTTAGGGGGATGTAAGGTTGTTTCTGGGTAGATTCGTCATCAGATAGGGTTCTGTTTATTTGACTATTTATAATGTGAAGATAATATATCTTTGAACTATGAAAGCGTTGGAGAGTTGTTGACATTGCTTGTTGCACAGAACCTCTTTGTTTGGCTCTGATAAAATAATATTAATAACTAAAATAAAAGACAACTCACAATCTTAATACATTTTAAACTCATGTTTAAACATATGACTACACAGAACTTCAGAATTCTAACGAGTGTGAACTGTGTGCACTTAAAGACTCATTAAAATGATCATTTACAAAGATCATCCTCAAGCCTGGGGCCCGATGTGACCCCACCATTTATGTTTTGTGAGATGTGTTGAGTTTTCTGTACTTTACTTTGGACCTATGGTTTTTGTCCATTGTCTTATCTCTCTATCCTGTCATATTTATTGACTAAAGCCCTTTTTTTATTCATCTTCTTTAGATATCTTTAAATCCATTAACCATCAGGTCAGAATATTTGTTGACAAACTTTTTAATAACACATGCCAGACGTAACAACAAAACTGTATACTTGAACTTCTGTGGTGTTTTCTTTTTCATTTTTGTATGTTTGTCATATTCAAGCAAAGAAAATTAGAGACTGAATATTTATGAGTTTGAATATTGCGTTACAATGTATCATAAAGGATAGTTAGTTGTACATAGCTATGTATGTGTCGGATCTCATTAGGAAAGGGTATTAAACTTATCTTGTTTAAAACAGATTGTACATTTTTGTCTAGTTCAAAGGGTTTTGTTGTTTCCACATAAAAAAATTTCATTAACATGTATAATTTGTTTAATATGTAGACTTTTTTTTATTTGCATTTCCTTAGTTGATAATTTAATTGGATTATTTTATCAACCTGTGTTGGATCTCAATTTCAATACTATTTTGAGAAATAATGTGTTAGAGTTACTTGTATTTGTTGTCGTTTGTAAGATTATTATTTATTTCAAGTATATGTCTACATCTAGTTATTAATATCAATGCCGTGAATATTTAAATTTGGATTAATGGTCAGTTGTACATTTAAATATAAGTTGTAAACCTAAATAATTTGTCAACTGTTAAAAATATTAAAAATAAAATATTTTTCTGTACCAAATATTAAACTACTTTTTTACTTGTTTTGCTGGAAGTAGATTTCCCACAAATAAGATTAGGGATAATAGCAGGATAGGAAGCAGGTATGATGAATTTGCCCTCATCTGAATGGGGTAAGGGTGATCTGCATGACCATTTGACGTTGAAATTCATAGTTTGAGTGATCAAATTCGACAACATCGAATCTTCTATCTATTTATTTTTCATCTGGCGAAAATAGTTTTATTATTGGATAGAATATTTTAGCTGTTTATATAGGGTGCATGAATAGTGCTCAATGTTCATCCTTTTGAGTATCCAAGCATGTAACAGGATGAGAGTGAATTGTAATTAAATGTTCCAGCAACAACCTGGAAAGTGGATGCCAAACCACTTTATGGTAAGCTAGGTACATCTGAGACTCCCAGGCTAAAGCAAAGTATTCTACCAGATATACTGTACTTCTGCAATCATATTAAAGATAATTCACCGAGTGCACTAGTGCTTTTCTGCTACTTTAAAGTTAAGCCTAACTTGATCAGAGATCCCAGGCTCAATTCCCTTGGCTTGTAGCAAAGAACTGGTCACAATCACAATTTGATCAAACATTCAGAACAAGTAGTTGGAAAATTTTATGGCCAAATTAATCAAGTCTGATTTGCCGTGGACAGAGAGTTTGAAGCTCAAATCCCGGACATTGTAGTGAGTGTGTTTTTGTTTAAATGGCTTTCCACACTCTCCACAAAAATTCAGGTAAATTTCTTCTAGTAAATTCTACTTTCCTCATTTCTACCCTATCAGTAAGTTGTGGTTAAAAAAAAGTTTGGATTCTGTTGTAGCAAGGAAGCACACCATCCAGGTATGTCCCTGATCCTTATCATTTGTTTTAGTTCCTTTGGGTATATTAGTTTTCTAATGCTACCTTGATTACAAGAAGGTTATGTGAACAGTGTCATGCCAACTGTTTGCAGCTACTTAGTACCAATACTTGGAAAATGTTATAGTCCTATGGTGCTAGACAAATTTAATCAAACTGTTGAGACCAATAAGAGTCTTTTACTCTTCAATCTCTTAAAAATATTCCGTTTCCCACACTTGTATAGTGATGACTTGTTTTGACATACAAACATACATATTTAATCCCTTACAAGGTAGGCAAGAAACTATGCATATACACAGTCTACTGGGTCACAAACGTCACGGGAAAAGCTATGAATTGCAAAAAAAAAGTTACAAAAGTCCCTAAAAAGTCACAAATTTCCAATATTTTGGTCATAAAGTCACAAAAATATTTTTGTTTTAATCTCCTGTGCATTGTAACAACGTGAACACATTGAAAGTCGTACCAATCCCTACCCATAATAACATGTGCTAGCCACAAGTTTGTCTGGTTTATTTTACTGTGATACCAAGGACAAGGTTAACATTCACCATCTAGTTAAAGTTTCATATTGTGTGTAATTGCATTATGCCTATATATGCATTATATTACAATGTTTGACCGTTTACAGAAGAAACTTTGTGGTCAAAATGTCACTAATTTTTGTTTCTCCAACTCACTAGCCACCCTTGATAAAGCTTAAAAAACAACTCTGTACCTAATCCATCCTCACTAATTTCCTCCACACTTCCCTATCCTTGCAAACTGCCTTCGCTTCAAAAACACCCATACACAGAGTCATACATGCTCTATTATTATCAGAACTTTTAATATTTCTCTTTTTCACACATTCGTCTACAACATTAAGCCACATCTTACATGGACTACCCCTTCCTTTTTACCCACACACTCTACCTTTATATATTTACTTCATCGCTCGATCCACACTCACCCTCTCAACATGCCTAAACCAACATTAGATGCTTCTTTCACATTGACCTGTTGGATTCCTTTTCTAACCACACTCCTTCCGCACACATTTATTACTGACTTTGTCAACACGAGTTTTTCCACATACATTTCCTAGATATCTCATTCCAACTGTGTTCACCTTATGTTTGTGTTTCTCCTAACAAACTCATCATTCACATCCACACATGGCATCAACACACGTTTACATACTTCCATCTTTGCCTCTTTTTGTTACTACTTCATTATTTTCAATAGTCCAGATACATCCAACTACTCTCTGTGATGCATTCACCCGTCTGTCAATTTCACCATCTATCCTTTCATTTTTATAGAACATTCTACCCATATATACAAAATCATTCACTTGTTATAAAAGTATTCCATTTATACTTAGCTGACAATCATTTCCTGATCCATCCATATCAAAAACTGTCACCATAGTTATAGATACATTTTACAAAGAGCCATTCCACCTGTTGCAAAATTCAAATAATTAAATGTATTTGCAAGTCACTTTCATTCTTTGCCATTAATACGGCATCATCTGCATATAACAGTACTCTCACATTGTCCATTTGTACACCAACAGCGTCATCACAAAGATCCCTCTTACTCTTATCCATAAATACATCAAACATCCATGGAGTCAAGACACAACCTGTTCTAACACCCCGTTCAATGTCGAACCATTCGTTCAAAATTGCATCCACAACATATTCTTTCAGAACATTTCATAACACACTCCTCTTCGCCTGATTGTATCGGTTTCTCCTGATCATTGAATGCCCAATGGCAGCATTCTTACAGTCATTAGGAACATTCAAAATCCCAGCACACACAATCTAGGTATTACCATGCCCCTACACTTAAGCATTCCACTTGTGAGCCTGTCTACATCCGCAACTTTGCCATTCCTTAACATTTTCATAGCCTTTAATACCTCAGCCTCATTAATCCTTTTACTCATAACATTTATCCTATTTTCTGCTATTTTCTTTATGTTTTCGCCATATATTTGCTTAAAATACTCCCTCCTTTGCTCTCTTGAACTGTTTTCATGCCAGCCATATCATCTCACCACGCTCATTCTGAATGCCACAGGTCTTTCCTTACTACACTACTTCCTTCATTCTCTTTACCCATTTCCAAAACAGCTTATTATCATTCCTCATTATTTATACTTCTCTTAATCTTATTTGCTCCTTACTCTCCTTTACTACGTTTTTTGCATTCGTCTTTTTCTCTTTGTATATGTCCTTCAACCTTTTACATTCTGTTTCACTTTTCACAGCAATTATCCATTTGTATGTTTCTTTCTTTTTTCTCACATCTTCTTTCACTTGTTTATTCCATCATGCATCTCTTTTTAAGTTTCTCCCCACTGTAGATTCATACACATCCTTCACATATTCAACCANCATGCATATCTTTTTAAGTTTCTCCCCACTGTAGATTCATACACATCTTTCACACATTCAACCACAGCTTTTTTTTTTTGTTCCAAGCACTTTATATATCATTATCATTTATTTTGGCATCTTTTGAAAATTTAGCTAACCAACAAAATATGTGAAGGTATACTAATAAACGCATTTCTAATAAATTATAGTATTTATCAAAAGAATACGATTTCATTACTTTGGAACAGGC
This sequence comes from Timema californicum, assembly GCA_902141385.1. Classification (NCBI taxonomy): domain Eukaryota; kingdom Metazoa; phylum Arthropoda; class Insecta; order Phasmatodea; family Timematidae; genus Timema; species Timema californicum. The sequence goes on along the minus strand of CABFOW010004905.1, from coordinate 12,540 downwards.
TAGGTATAATTTTGTTCAATTATGCAATATAAGGGTAAAACACTTCCCTGCTATTTTATTGAAAAGTCAAACTTACTATCTCTAGAGATTATTGTTATTATCTTGATTAGTATTTAATTAAATTGTCCTGGTTAGGTTCAGCTGTAGGCATGTGACTCTTTCTTGAGCCCATCTATCTTTTGCCTTTAGTTTTGTTAGAGTTTAAAAGCCTAATTCACATAGGAATGGAGTTTAAACCCGCATTAAAAATAAAACTTCTTTGGCACTGATATTTGGATACTCAACGGCGTGCTTAAAGCAAAACTCAGAAGAATAAAGCTGTTGTTTATGAGAATACAATAACTGCAAATTTTATGATATGGCCAGAGGTATATCTAAACCCTTTTCGTGATTAGGTTGTTCTGAAAGGTCCCTGTCAGAGTTATCTTATATAATAGGATTTTAGTCATACAAAAGACCTTTCAGACGTTCATTCCTACCATGAACAGGGTAAAATTACATTTGTATGTGTTGGTTATCTCTTCTCAAAATGAAGGCTCTTCTTGTGACTTGGCATCCAACCGAACAGTATTTGGCAACAGAGGCGTAACTCATGTTTCCAGAAACATTTTATTAAAATTTCTATAAATGGTTTATGATGCTGGCTAGTGCTCCAAATATTTTTTTGTATGGATTTAACAAAATCGCCAATATTCTTACACACCAATGCTAGTGTAAGTCCTCTCAACTTCCCTTTATTTTTCTTAGACCTCATATTATTAAGCTTTTAGTAACCCAGGATGGCTACTGACCAGGAAAACCAGGAATATTGCATATTAAGGAAAAAACCTGTAAAAAAAAGTACTTTAATTTTTCTGTATGTCATGATTTTAAAAATATATTAGAACCTTAATTCACTGGTGTGAACAAATTTTAGCTCATGTAATTTCCTTAGTTAGGTTTAGTATTAAATTTACAGAAAAATAACTACTTGACATTTTAAGCATCAACACTGTTGCCAAAATGTTTGGTCTAGTTAATAAACTCACAACATGGACATGTACTGTTGGATTCATATATGAAAACTTTTTGACAGCTACTGCATTTACTAAAACAATATTATTACATTTATATGTCCAGTTGTGTGATCCACAGCTGTCACTTTTGATAGATTGTATCATTACCAAAAATGAATACTAATAATATTGTAAAATAATATCATTAATATCCATTATATAACATTTTTCTGCATAAAACGCTTTAATTAGTCTACTTTCTACTCGTAGCTGAAGTATAAAAAGTAGTGATTTTCTGAGCTAAACCTTAAAATAAAGTGTTTTAAGGATTTAGAGTGATTCGAGGGTTGTAGCCTTAATAATATCTTAAGGAAGAGGGTGAACTATATCTGCAGTTGCTCATGACGAAGTCTTCAGACAGGTGATGGTAAGGATTTTTTTAATACATTTATAATCAATCTTGAAGTAATTTAAAGTGTTTTAATTGAGGTTGTAGGGTTATTATTTGTACAAGACTTCAATAATATACAAGCCTAGGCATTGGCTAGAAATAATTACTAATAATCTTTGCTCAAGAACTAAAATTTGTCAGTGTGTTCAACACACACTTTATAAAAACATTGCCATTTGTAATCATTTGTTCAAAGTCTTACAATCAAAAGAAAAGCCTTTAAGAAAAATTGGTAAAATTTTTTTTTNTTATTCTGGAATTTTACTCTAGAGTTGTAGTGGCCACCCTGTAACCAATATTTTGTACAACCAATTAAAAACAAATTTTCTAAATATACATCTGAATTACTCACTATCCTGACCTACCAAATTCTCTACCAATTTCTTTACTAGATAAACTTAAAAGCAGGTATAGTGATTCAATTATCAAAAAATTGTTTGCTCACTTAATATAAATACCAATACTTTTATTGGGGAATAGATTTCACTTGCTGATAAAAATGGGTAATATCATTACATAACTTACAAGCTGATTTACACCCAAAGTACCACTTTGCTCCCAGGAATTATAATTTTGGGATAAAGGAAAAACACCCATTTAAATACTAAGTAAATTTGGTAAGATTCTGCAATATGCGCTATGTCCTTACTCCTGTAATCGACCTCCCTGGCCATAGGGAGATGTTTGTTAGGATGGGATCGACTTATGGACTGTTAACATATATCTTTGCCTGCCTGCTCGTAGTTGTTGTTGTCTTGTATTTAGTTTATTTCGAGGGTGTACAGTTTCCCATAGTTTATATACAGCCTGCCACTCATTATAAAATGCACCGATTTTAAATTTGCTCTACACAACCTTATCTTTTTTGCTGACTAAAGTATGCAAAATATTTACATTAACATAAAAGGAGGAAAAACTGCTGCTTTGTTTAGTAACTCAATGCACAGGTGTTTTGGCCCTTTTATTATGTTTATTGACTCTGGTCATTTTCCACTCTTTTTTCTATAGTCAAAGTATATACGGATTCATAGTACTCATTTCCAGGTGTTGCAATTTTATTGTTAATGTAATTTCTTCTTGAAATATTTTCCAACTAAATTATTTTATATGCAAAAGCAATAGCTAGCCTTATTTTGTTTTCCTCGTGGCAGAATTGCTTTAGAGCGAAGGTACACAATGTGTCCCTGCCCCCTGATGAGATGTGATACCAACCTCCTTTCCAACATGTTGTTACCTCTTTTCTTCATTGTAACCTGTTGATCACCAATATCCACCAATCCAAATCCCAGGACAGAAACCTGTTACTCCTAGTGTTATTCTTGGACATAATTGCTTTGGCTGTATTTGTATTTGTGAAAATTTGTTGACTGTTTTAGAAAATTTGCAAGTTTTTGACCTCTGTGATTCACTGTTAGGGTGGCAGCATCAATTCTTAGCTTTTGTTAGAGGAAGTTATTGACAATACCATTAATATTGCTTATAATAAACATGAATGGATTTATTGAAGATCTGTGTTTGTAAATAGTTGAACTGTGTTTGTTCACTTTGTGTTATTATTAGGATTAGAACCCTTGAATACTTAAGGATATTCAAAAGTCAAAAAAATATCAGATTCAAGATTTGAAAGAAAGAAAAATTGTAATTGAAATTTATTTTAGAACTCAAGCACTGATTATTGGTGGTTGGTTCAACCCTAACGTAATTATAGGAGAGTCTTAACAAAACACTAGACCATTAATTAACACTTAACTGAATGTATGAATTTTGAAATGAATGTTTAATAACAGAAAATGTTAACATTTACTGTTATCATACATTTTTTTCTAAGATTTGGGTGTTATAAAATAATGGATTCGACCCAACTCTAGTTGCTATATGTTGATATTTTCCTTGTTGACAGGAGATTCTACACTTGCCGAAATCATGTATATCTTGTTAAAGCTAGGGTTTATCGTTGTTGCAGCCTGTGGGAAGCTCATCCAGGGCCAAGTCTCCAGGCAGTGAGGACCGAGAGTTTGTACGACGACTCATCCTGAAAGCGGAGACTGTGAGCAACCTCGCAATGCCAACTCACCATCATGACGGTGAGATGAGTGAAGATGAACTTGAGAAGAAGAGGATGCTGTTATTGCAAGAGCTGCAAAAGCAGGATTAGGCTTTGATAACTTGCTCGAGGAGCCTTCATATTTCCCTAGAGCAGCGTTATTCTAACCTCCAAGCTTCAGAGATATTCTTTATTGTAATTTTGTACAAGTGCACGGGGCATAAAGGTCTCCAAGATGCATTCCGACAAAATGTGATCATTTTTGTTTGTTTGGAAAAAAAAACTAATAATTATTTAAAAAGAAAAAAGAAATATCTCAATATTGTATCTAATATCAATAATATATTTTTAAAACAGATTGGTAAACAACATTTTCTCTTTATGGTTTTATGATATTCGGGGTCGCTTTGTCAGTGAATCACTTTATATTTAATTAAAAGCTCCTGAAAATATAAGGAAAAAAGTCAAGGAAAAAGGGATATTTTTTCACACATTTATTAAGGGCCACTTATTTTTTAGTCATTTATTTTTTAGTCTTTTTTTTACCATCCAACCTTTTTTTGTCTGGTATTTTAGCACCCTATTATTATTTTGCCTCGCGCAGAGAGTGTTTTATTTATATTATACAGGATACAATTGGAGTGCCAATTTTAAGGCTTGCTTAGGGTACATCGAACCCTTTTGCCAGCCCTGAAAAGATTAAAGGCTAGTTTGAAAAACGCTGCTCTACAGGATTAGCTACCCACATATTGACTGTGCAGATTGTGTATAAATTGTAAGAAACCTGTTAAAATTGGTTGAATTTAGTGGGGCAAGTATTTGACTACCATGTATAGATATAATAAATAAGAGCTTAGCATTTGTTGGGCATGTGCCATGGGTCGTATTTATCAAATACATTTAGCATTATCCCTTGGCAAACAAAGGTACAGTCATTTTCTAGGGTCAAACTTTTTTTCTAAGCTATGCACTATTTGTCAAATATGTAGCATGTGTAGACTTCTAGGGAATTACATCTGGTATAGCAATTTTTAGACACAGCTAAAAAAAATCACTAGACCCAAATTTCAAGTTTTTATTATTAATGGTAAACAACAACCATCTTGTTTTAACCGTGCAAGTAATTAGGAAAGGTCACATTTGCTGCAGCTACTACGGGTATAATGTAACATAAGCTATCGAACACCAAGGTCTTACAGGTTTTTTGCTGGAATGCCCACAGTGTCTGAATGTTTCACTTGAAATTAAACATTTATTTCTACTGCCTGCAAATATCATAAATAAACAGATTTTCCATATCTACTGTATTTTTAATGTTGCAAATGTTTTAATCCTAGTATCCAACATTTATTAGATCTTCTATGGCACACAAAATATTCACACAAAAAACATATAAAAGAAAATATTAGATTTGAGTCATTCAATAACTGACTAGCTAGATTCGGCCTAGCAAGCTTGAAGAACATGATTTCATCTTTTGACATCCCCACTCATAGGTTGTTTTTTTCCTCCAAAGGAATGACATGGCATTTCACCTTTTGTTCCCTATTCTCTTAACACATAATTTGTCACTAATCAACATTAATAGGGTAAACTGGTGCTAGATTATAACATAATAAATGACGTGTTTAAATTGGGAAGTCTTGTACATTAAGTAGCGTTTCAGAAAAACTTGGTTTGATTTTGAGTCCAGCTACTTAAAACCTCTATGCCTGGTTCAAACTCCTGCTCCTTTGTTTTTTAAATGTTTACTTGTGCGGGGTTACCACACATCTAAAAAACCAAGAAAACACAGGGAATTTCACAATAAACTAAATACCTTTGTAAATTGTATACATCAAATCGCAAATCTACAAATAGTAAGGCTGTATATTGAAGAGAAATTGAACTGAAGAAAAACTTATTTGAATACTTGTTGTATCCCTACCCTACTTTTTTTTTTCCTCCCTGAAACATTGGGTTGGATGGCAACTGCATAAACATCCCTTTTGGTGGCTGCATGGTCTAAGGCATCACTCTTGCAGTGGACTAGACTGCCGATGACTGGAATATTGAGGTTTGAAACTCATTTGGGTGTTCTGAGGGTGGTTTTTCCAAAATTATTTTCCACACAAATGCAATTAAGCTTCCTCTAAATATAACCTTCATCATCCCTAAAAATATAAGCATATATAACCCAAACAGTTAGTTGTGGTGAAAATAAACTGCACAAACTTCTCCAACAGTGTCAAATCATGCTGTCATAGATACCAATGGCATGACCTCACTAGTCAATTTTATGAAAAATGTAACTTCACTCATTTATATTAGTTTCTAAGGCATCTGGGAAAATGAAAAGCACAGGGAACTCTGGATTAAGAAAATAATAGCAATCCTCTTGTGTGGATGAGGAGTGACTTACATCCATCCAAAGGGAAAATCAAAACATAGATATATTTTTAGAGATTCAATAAAATGATCATATTTTGCAGCTTTTAAAATACTTATTAAGTGTTAGAAGAAAAAGAAGATGTCACCAATTTGTTGAACTCTCTGACCTACTTTTCTTCAGCAACCCACTTCGTCCTGTAACTACTTAGTCTAGTTTTGTACACTGTTTAATTGTACCATGTACCCCTAGTTAGATGATTATGATTAGGGATGTGCAAGAACTGTTAAATATAATGTAGGGTCAAGAATCGAACACTATCTCAAGAATAAAGTCCATACTTTGGTTCCTATGGCAGCGGTAAGATAAATTAAGTTGGGTTGTAATCACAAAACTTCAAAGAAAAAAAATATTTAATTCAAGTTTAATACTCAAAAAATTATCATAAAACATTAAACTCATAATTATCAATAATGGAAAGGCTCTATTACCATCACTATACTGTATCAATTGAGATGTACCCAATTAAAAGCATATAGATCTGAATAATAGATACTAAAAAAAAAATTTTTTTCTCACACAATACAATATGATGCTTTCTTGACACTGGTATTTATGGATATAGAGAAGCCATGTGATAGTGTGGATAGAAATAAAGTTTGGAAATTGAAGGCCGAAGTGGAGAGTGGGGGAAGGACATATTGGTTCTAAATAAAAAATGTTGTGAAATAGGGGAGTTCCTTCTCACCATTACTAGTCATAATGTTAATGGAAATGGTTATGAATAAAGTGGCAGGAAAACTTGGGGGAAAAGAATGAAAGCCATGATGTTTGCATGACTTGATGGTATGGTGGAGAAGAAAGAGGAAGTACAGGAATGGAATGAGGAAGTGAGAGAGTGGAATGAAATTTAGCATGGCAAAGTGTGGAGTGCTGGTAATGACAAGAAGAGGATAAGGCCCCTAGTAAAAGGTAAAAAGTTGGATGAAGTAGAGTTGAGAAAAGTGTAGAATGTAAAATATTTTGGAAGTGTGATTGAGGTAAAAGGTGGAAGTAGAAATGATTTAATGAGAAGAAGACAGAGAGTTTTTTATAAGTGTGTAAGAAATTTGCTATGGAGAAGAAAAGTACCCTTGAAGTGTTGTACCCACTGTCACACATGCAGCAGAAACATGGACAGTGGATATAAGCGAGACTAGGAAAGTGGAGGCCATGGGAATAAAGTTTATCAAGAGCATGTTAGCTGTCACTAGAATAACCCTGTTATCTCTCTTTCCAGAATAAATTCATTCTTTATCTTGTTTCTCCTAGTGACAGCTAACATGATCCTCACAAACTTCATTCCTTTGGCCTGCATACGCTTTCCAAATCTTTCTTAAATGTTTCTGTCACATATGTAGCTATGGCCATAAACAATTTCATATAGCTATGGAATATAACAAATAAGTGCGTTTCCGCAATTGAATTGGCAACAGTTTGGTATCGATAGTTATCTACCAAGCAATTCTGACCGAACTGAAGAGCAAAAACTACTTTTGAATTGTGTTTCATAAGTAAAGACATTGGTGGGGAGACCTAAATCAAATCGTGCCCTTTTTTCTTTTATTCATCAAAAATGCTTCGTAGCTACCTTTCACAAATAATAATTAATTATAAATACACATTATTATGATTAAAAATTTAACAAACTAATATGAAGAGAAAAACTAGTATAAGCTGTAATAATTGCAATAGTATAATTTTTTTATTGATTTTTTTTACATGATAATAAGTAGGGACCGAATTTTTGCCTTTTCTTTTCCTTGATTGTAAAACTTAGTCAGTTGAGATATATATGAATTTCATTTTATTACGAGTGAGATATGTAAATTTTATAGTGCCTATAATAATTGTCTTATTCTATTGGTTTTGGTATATTTTATGAATAATCGGCCCCTCTTTTTCATACAGTATAGATTTTTTGCTTAGTTTTTCCTTAGAAATTGTAAGTTGCGGCATACTTGTTTAGAGTAGTTTTGGAAATGGGCACGTGTCAAATTGTTTCTAATGAGCGTAGATTGGGTGGAGGACAATGGGAGCAAAGGTAGACTTCTTGAAAGGAAACAGCATGCCATTGTAGGAGAAAAGTTTAACTTGTTCAAAAACGGTACATTTGAAATTTTGTCCCTTGACATCGTGTGAAGTATAAATCAGCTTTTCAAATTATCAAGAAACATATCTAAAAATGTGACCCGCTTCATGGTCGAATGGGTTAAGATGTCACTCAGGACTGGACTAACGTTGAAGAGAAGATCAGGTTTTAAATCTTGGTCAAATGTACTTGAGTGGTTTTCTACTGACTGGTTTTTCACTCTCCCTCTACACAAGTGCAGATATACTACCTCTAAATTCAACCTTCCTAATCCCTAAAAAACTAAGTTGTTATTACAACATATGTAAAACCCAAACGACTATTGAGACGTGGTGCTAAAAAAACAGCTATCTGAATTCACTATAGGTATTAAAATAGTAGGTAGTAAATTCAATTTTTTCACTACCTAATGTGTGATTATTTAATTAAATTTTTATTCTGGTGTTTAAATCCCATATTTGTACGCCTATTTGTGTGTTTATTTTGAACATTTTTGATGCTTATGAATCCGCTCCTTAGTAATAAGAGCTAATTATTGTAAGATATTTATAAGATGGTATAAGAAAGGGATTATAATAATTAATTAATTGCCTTTTCATCATTTTGCTATAAATAAATGTAAATAGTCATTCACAATGAGACTACACATTAAAATCTTAACACAAAGGGCCACACACTCTTAAAATTGACACACATCTCTCAGCTCATTGGTTAAACCAAGCTGTTTGGTATTGTCTCAGTCATTAATAGCCTACTCACAACCAGCTGTAATACCTAGACAGTGAAAATGCATTGGTCACAAACATTGTAATGATAATGTTTTGGACCCCTTTCATGTATTCAAAAAGTCATGGATGAAGTGTATTTTTCTTTAAAGAACTGTGTAAAATTCGCTTTTAATACTTTATCCATGGACAATCACTTAAAGCTGCTTCCCTTATGTTCCTACACCAATGCTTATGTATTCTGTCATGGCAACATTTCCGTTAAGCTTACAATATTGTTAAAGAGGTAAATGGATATAATAGTGATCTATCTATGTGACTCTAAATTTTTAGCCTATATGTAAATATTCATAATATTAGAACTACAGGCCTACTTTGATTTTACTGCAAAACCAAAACAAAAAATCTTAAGCTTATATGCTGTTAGTAAAATATTTTTTTTTAAATTACAGCCTTTGTATATATAAAATAATAACAACCTAAAGGCTAATACGGATTTGTATTGTATAGCGGATATTACAAAATATATTGGTACAACCCCATTAATATGCATATGATTTAATTGGAATGTTAAGAGAATAAATTTTCTTTTTCAAAACTGAAAAATCTAATTTTATAGGGTGATAGGGTGAGGCTCCTCTAATCGGCCACCCTCCGATGTTTGGCAACTTTTTGATGTTTTCTGTGATATTACGTTGTAAGAAGAAAACTTTGTCTATTCTGTGACACCTCAGTGCTCGGCTAGTATTCTGTGGATTAATCATTAATGCCAACATTGGTTTTTACTATAGTTTTAATTGTTTTGCGGTAATGGTATGGGGTGTGTCATCTAGCTGACAGCAAGATAGTGCTGTTAATGTTTTGTGTGTTAGCCATGAGCTCTTCCACAATTAATGTAAGCTACAATAGTAATACTTATTTTTTTCTTAAATAGAGTCTCTGCAGTTGATGTAGAATGAGTCATACTACTGTATTAGAGCATAAAAAACATTTATTCTCAAAGAATAAGAAAATTTAAGGCAGCCACTACTGGGTACAAATTACAAATTAAATTCAGTCTAGCAAATTGTGAAAGCAACCAAAAAAGAAACACCACTTGTCCAGGCAAGAAATAGAATTGCATTTTCTTAAGGTGCCATCCGCAACTTGTGACAAAGACACCAGAGATTTTAACAAAAGGTAGAGTCATAGTCACCGAAGAACTAATTAGGAAATGGTTCAGAGAGCTGGAAGATTATCTCGATACAATAGGGGAAAAAGAAATTCTTTCTGATCCAGACCTGATTTTAAACGGAGATGGAACATTGTTTAGAATGTGTACAAAAACTGGCAAAATAATAGCCTCTAAAAGCTGGCAATATGTGTACGACATTAAGTTGAGCAATAAAAAGAAACTATCACACTTTGATTAATTTTGAGAGCAAGTGTGTAAATAAATAATAAAACAATGTTTTTTAAGCTCTATCTTTGTTTTTCTGATTTTCTTTAAATAGGTAACTAACGCACGCGTGGGCAACTACTGGATTTATGACGGACAACTAATGGAATTCGGTGGTCGACTACTAGCGAATGTGTTCTTTTTTAAGTAATTTGACTTCTCCTTTTCAAACCGTAATAACATATCACTAGCGATAGTTTCATAAGTTAATACATTTTACACCCGCCTCGATGACCACATGGTCTAAGACGTCACTCTCGTGTTAGACTGGTGCTGAGGATGGGGATATCGGGGTTCGAATACCGGTCGGGTCCATTGAGGGTGGTTGTTCCTAAATGGTTTCCCTCTGTACCCAAATAAATTTCAAGGAATTATAGAACTCCCAAATAGAGATATCAACAATTTAATATCAGAATCAACGAGTCATACGTGTTATATCAGTAGAAGTTAAATTTCAAAAAAACAATGTTTGAAAATGCCTATATAGGAATTTTTGTGTTCAGAAATAACGTTTTTAATGGTCGATTAATTCAAAATCTAACCCTAATTTGGAGTACACTCCTAAACAGGGATTTAGTATAGTCTCTCTAGATCAACTTGTCATGTGTGTTATATCAGCACAAGTGAAATTTCAAAAAATAATAATTATTGGATTTAGCTTAGCTTCTATATGGGTTTTGGCGGGACGGAAATAGCGTTATCAGGGTCGATTAATTCAACCTCTCGCTCTAATTGGGAGTACCCATCTAAACAGGGATTTAGTATAGGGTCTCTAGACCAAATTGTCATATGTGTTACATCAGCATAAGTCAAATTTCAAAAAATAATAATGTTTGAAAATGCCTATATAAAAATATTTGTATATCAGAAATAGATTTTTTCAAGGTCAATTAATTCAAAATCTGGCCCTAATTGGGATAACCCACCTAAATAGGGATTTAGTATAGAGTCTCTAGATGAACTTGTCATATGTATTATATCAGCATAAGTGAAATTTAAAAAAATAATTATCTTTGAAAAAGCCTTTATAGGAGTTTTGGTTGGTTGGAAAAAGCGTTTTTCAGGATCGATTAATTCAAAATCCGGCCCTAATTGCGAGTGCCCACCTAAACAGGGATTTAGTATAAAGTCTCTAGACCAACAAGTCTTATGTGTTATATCAGCACAAGTTAGATTTCAAAAAATAATAATTTTTGATATTAGCTTGTATAGGAGTTTTGGCGGATCGTAAATAGTTATTTCAGAGTCGATTAATTAAAAATCTGACCCTGATTGGGAGTACCGATATAAACAGGGATTTAATATAGTCTCTCTAGATCAACTTGTCATATGTGTTATATCAGCACAAGTGAAATTTCAAAAAAAAATATTAATTTTTGAATATGCCTACATAGGAGTATTTGTGTGTCAGGAATAGAGTTATTCAAGGTTGATTAATTCAAAATGTGGCCGTGATTGGGATCACCAGCCTGAACAAGAATTCAATAGTCTTTCTAGACCAACTTGTCATATGTGTTACATCAGCACAATTGAAATTTTTTTTAAATAATAATTTTTGTAAATGACTAGCCTTTATTAGTTTTGTTGGGTCGGAAATAGCGTTTTTCAGGGTCAATTAATTCAAAATCTGGCCCTAATTGAGAATACCCACCTAAACATAGATTTAGTATAGAGTTTCTAGATCAACTTGTCATATGTGTTATATTAGCATTAGCGAATTTTGAAAATAAAAAAAATTGAAAATTATCTACATTTGAATATAGTCTGTATAAGAACAATGGCGGATCTGAAATAATGTATTTCAGTGTTATTAATTCAAAATCTTAATCCATTGGGTTGTTAAATCACCTAAAATAAATATAATATTCGTTTCGTATGTTGATTTTTTGTTTTGAAAATTTTAAAACATAAATGAATAAATTATTATATTTTTATAAAATAATTACAAGTCCAGATCTCAAATTCTAAAAAATATATTTTATTTGTATTGTTACCCTAAATATTGTGTATAAAATATTTATTTTACTTTAACTTAACACAATTTTCTCCTTTTTGATATTAAATTTTGGCTTAAATGTATTTATATACAAACGTCTTATTTGATCATGTGTGACAGTTCTCCGCGACTCTTGAACATTCACCTCGAATTTGATAACTTGAAGCTTAGAGGACACCATAACATCAAATCCGCTTTGGAACGCAATGATATAGAATGATCTAAAATTTGAAATCTGGCCCTAATTAGGTGTACCCACCTAAACAGGAATTTAGTATAGACTATAGAAACGCTGCACCCAGTAGTCTTATGTGCTGGCTCATGGACATTCTACTCTTCATTGAGTTCTCAATGTGACATTGACGTCTACTTCTTACGTCACCGAACATGCC
>CABFOW010004904.1:0-38540 GCA_902141385.1 Timema californicum | reverse complement strand
ATATTTTTTAATGCTTAGGTGGTCGGAGGGGGAAAGGGGAGGGGGCTACAACATCAGGGGCTTACAGAACCGACTTGCCATAGGGCAATATGATACACTGGCCAGTCCGCCATTGTATAGGGGTCATACACAGGTTGAAGTATTATGTTCATCAATCTCACATAAGGCAATTATTTTTCTCTTTAATACATTGTCATTTAATTATATAATTATTATACACTAATAAAAGCAAGTTGAATTAATTAAAAATACTACAAATGAGAGCAATTAAAATTTTACTCTAGCTACTAGTCTTCTAAATAGATGTACTTTCAAACAATTATATCACCTTTAGAACATTGTGCTGACCTAAATTCTTAGTATGGCAAAATAAAACATTTGTCTGAATATTGAATAGTCGCCCTACATTGAGCAACATTAGCTTAAAATTTATTTCAACCATTCATTGCTATGTCACCAGGAATTTTGATAAGTTGGATTTCGTATGGATCCTGCCGAAGTAATATGGCTATAATTCCTTCAAATATGCAGCTCTAATGAATTATAATATCTTACCTATGCATGTGAGTTCAATAAATAACCTCTTAAACTTTAAGAAAAAGGTTAGAAATATAATTTTTTTTTTAAATCTCTAAATTTCATAATTGTATCTTATAGTCTTAATGTTTACCTCTAACTCTATTTTATAATTTCTTTAATATATACATAGTATCACATGGAGTATTAGATAAATTATTATATATTGACTGTACATCAAACCACCATGTTGTAAGCTATTTTATCTGTATACCTACTGCTGTAAAAAAAATGTTGTTTAAAAAAATGTATACTTACATATTTATTGATTAAGTGTGATATAGATCTAGATTAGGTATGAATAACTACCAACCCCTATCTAGTTAGATTTTTTATTAAATAGGTACATCCCCAGAAACTGCTCAGCGGTGATTCGAAAAACCCCTTCTCTCGTGACCCCTGGACTTTACCTAAATTTTTAAAATAAAGTTGGACGATTACACCAAAGATTCCTTGGAGCAAATTATTATTCCTGGCTTGGACATCAAACCAACAGAAAATATTTACACCTGGGATACAATGTTAAAATTACCATTTACATAATTATGATAAATAAACCAATGACACCATGAAATTTATATAGTGATTGTAGTTATTGTGGGGAAAAAATAAATATTAAAAAAACCTACCTAATAAGGCATACCTCTTATAATAATAAAAAATTAATATAAGTATTGTGAAGCAACACTTGAAATATTTTAAAATTCACTTGAGATGTGATGACAAAACACAAATAAAATCTTAAATCATTACAGAAATATTCCTTGAAATGAAATGATAATACATAAGGTTTAATTTAGGTTTAATATGAAATTAAAATATTGAATTTAAAAAAAATATTATAAATTGTCATGTCTAATAGCTAGATGATTATTATAATGGTTTGATTATTTGGTCTTATCCAATTATGTAGCTTGGTGATATCAGGCACCATTAACAATTATATATTCTAGGTTTTATACCTTTCATAGTATTAGTTTAAACTATCTCCTGACTATCCTTAAGGGTTAGTCCTTACATTTAGAAAAGTTTTTGCTGCCAAAATGATATTTAACTATAGATAGTTAATATATTTATGATTGTCCAAATGGAGTCCATCTATATCCTTTTTTAACAATTTTTTCTTAGTCAACAAAACAAAACCATAAACAATTTACAAACTTTTTTTAAAATAACTTCTGGCCTAAGAGAACATTAGTTGCCGAGATGTATAATTAAAAATATCTTAACTCTCTAGACCAGGGGTTTCCAACTTGTAAGGGCTCGAGGGCCACAGTGGAAGCCTTAGGCATGATTGCGGGCCGCACTTTAATAATAGGCCAATTTTCGTATAACTCTGCAAATAGAACAGAGGTACCAGTATGAAATAATATGTATTGTTTTATTGAAACAAAGGCTTAATCATTTTATTTGCTTAAAACACTATTTTACAATTGCATAAAAGAGTGAAATTAAAAATAAACAAAAACTATTATACCAAAAGCAATTGAATTTCGAAGAAGAGCAACAATGTCAGTTTATTTGACTTAATATTTGACAAATGGCACCCAAAAAAAACTAATCCAAAGTCAAACTGAAATTAATAATATATTCAAAATAAAACTTAAAAAAGGACAATTTAGTGGGAGTATTGTGATCGATCAGCTGCCTCTACCAATGAACGAATGTCCACCTCCAGCTCTGTTGTTGCTAATCTCAAAAGATGCAGCAAGGAAGAATCTGCAAGTCGACTTCTGTACTGATTTTTAATGAATTTCATAGAAGAAAAAACACTTTCACATATGTACGTGCTCCCAAACATTGAAGTCATTTTTAGTCCAAATTGTCTTAAGTTTGGGTATCTTTCGCTGGATAGCAGTTTAAAAAAATGTGATCCCTTTTCTTGTCTGGTCTGTAGGAACGTATCGGCTTGTAGATCGCACAGTTCAAGTTGTAGGTGTGGTTCTTGTTCCTCGATTGTAACACCAAGAGGATTCATGTAAAGCTGTACACTGCTTTTCAGTGTTTCAGTTTCCTTGAATCGTGTGTTGAATTCTTCAATGATCTCTTGAATGTGTGAACTGAGATCTGAAAAATCTACATTTTCCTGATCTTTTGACGCCACTAATTGTAGACAGCAAGGGAAATGTGTCAACTCATTGTTTTCCAAAGAACGTTTGAAAATATTTAACTTATTTCGAAATCCATTTACAATTCCCACCATATCTGATACGACCTGGTTTCTTCCTTGAAGACTCAGGTTTAAGGTGTTAAGGTGATTTGTCATGTCTGTTAGGAAAGCTAACTGCTTTAAAAATTCTGGGCTTTGAATTTCTTCTTCTAGTTCTGTGGTATCAGACGAGACAAACTTATTAAGGAATTCAGGGATTTCCTTGCGAATAGCAAAAAACCGTTCAAGGCACTTTCCTGCACTCAGCCACCTTACATGGTTGTACAGCAGCAAGTCTCCATATTCTGCCTCAATTTCCAGCAAAAACTGCTTTAGTTGTCTATGCAAAAGGGCTCGATTTCCACCTCTTAACATATTAATAATTTTAACCACAAATTTAAAAACTTCCGTTTTCTTCATTGATTTCCCACATAACGCTCCCTGGTGAATAAGACAGTGGATCATAGGACACGTTACGCCATTTTCTTTTAGCAATCCCGTCAGACCTGTCTTCTCCCCTGTCATTGCTGGCGCTCCGTCTGTCACAATGGTTGAACATTTACTGAAGCCTCCAACTCTGTCGACAGTTTTTTTTAAAGCATCATAAATGTCCCTCCCTTTTGTTGTTCCTTGAAGAGAACAGACATCAAATAGCTCCTCTTTACTGCTGAAATCTTCGAAGGTGGTGCGTATAAATATTAATAGCTGACTGACATCTGACTGGTCAGTGCTTTCATCAAGGCATAGCGAGAAATGCATGCTTTCTTTAACCAATCTAATCAGCGATTTTTCTACTTGTTCTCCCATATCAATGACCCTTCTCTGTACAGTTTGGTTGGAAAGTGGCACTGATTCAAATTTCTCAGCCATTTTAGCATCTCCAAAAGCCTTTGCCATTTCCATAGCACACTTTTTAACCAGACTGCCTTCAGTGAAGGGTTTTTTCGCCTTTGCAAGTTCAAGCGACACCGCGTAGGAGGCGTACAGAGAAGATGACTGATTTTGTAAGACTTTAATAAACATACCTGTTTGCTGTCTTAATTTCTTTTTGAAGTCTGCAACTAGTGCGTGTCGAGCTTCTTCCTTATATGTTGCATACTTGTACTCATGCATTGTTGAGTAGTGTCGTTTAACATTGTACTCTTTTGGTACAGACACAATTTGCATGCATACCAAACACTGAAGCTTCCCACTGTTGTTAGTAATTAAATAGTCACTCTCCCAGCTTTCCTTGTAAATTCTGTTTTCATTTTCAATTTTGCGTTTCTTTGAGTTTCCGCTCATTTTTATTCACGTAAAAAACACAAGCAACGGTACACTTTACACTTAACACAAAACAAAGTCTTCAAAATGTAAAGTAACTTGTGAAACTTCACTACACGTCAAGCAAACGCGACTGAGCCAGAGTGGAGACGAGAGGAGTAGCCAGCAAGCCTTACCGGGTGAGTCTATTGTTACGGGAGTGAAGGGGAGAGAGGTCAGTAGAAGGGCCCAACTACTTTTGCTGGGTCCTGCACTGTGCGATGCAGTGCGTAACTTGTAGAACGGCTGACTATTATTTCTTTATCAATTTCATTTGCTCATTTTTTCCTTATGAATATTAATACATTTTTTGAAGAGCTATGAAATATTTTTCGTAACTTTTCTTGAGATTAAAAAAAAATATTCTTAAAATGATTTGCGGGCCGCAAAATTGGTCTCACGGGCCGCCAGTTGGAAACCCCTGCTCTAGACAATGAAAGTTAGTATTATTATAAGAATCACTTAATATTTTAATTTGACAAATAATCATAACTCACCTTTTACATTGCTTTTTAAATTTCGCACCAAAAATCTAAACGAGAATAATAATCTCTTATGCTAGGGGCAATTAATTCTTCAAATGACAGCCTGACGTTATAAGCGTCCAAGAACATAAACTTAATTAACAGTTCTGAAATAAATCACTCTCTACAGTAGATAGCGTTAAAATCATTTACAAAGAAAAGAAAAGCATGGCTGTTTCCCTATTTGTCAGTTTCATAGATAAGGGATATAAGTTTATAAATCAAAATCATATAGACTGATTAATATATAGAAGGAAAATTTAATATAGTGAAATAATAGTTTTTCCAATAGTATATTGAGCTGGCTGACTAACCCTAAGCCAGTAATCAGAATCTAGAGTAATATGTATTTATAATCTGTGATAACTAACAATGGCATTATCTTTCTCTGATGATGTATTTATGAGGGAAATACAAATAGATTCATGTAAAAACTCTTTGAAAATTGTTCAAAAATTAGTTGGAGATGTTAGTTGTGTTGTTTGGGATGCGGCTATAGTATTAGCCAATTTCTTAGAAGTGGAAAATGAACGCTGTGAAAAGAAGTGGATTCCAGCTAAAAAAATATTAGAACTTGGAGCAGGTTTGGGATGTGTTGGTCTTTTTGCTGCATGTTTAGGGTAGGTTAGATCAAATAATGTTTTTACCTAACAACACTGTAATATTTATCTCTGTCCATAATATGCCTCATGTTAATAATTTTTTTTCTATTTTGTAGAGGTGACGTGGTCATGACAGATCTACCTGAAGTAATGCCCCTTCTCCAAATGAATATTGATGGGAATAAAGCTCTTTGGACAGAGCAAAGAGGCAGAGCTATTGCTAAAGTTTTGAAATGGGGCCCTATGGTTGGTGACTTGGATATACCAAGTATATTACTTGTTGCAGATTGTGTCTATTATGATCAGGTAGGGGATTTGTCCCACATTAGGCTGTTTTTCATGTACCTTAAATTGGCCCGCCACATTCTCCAAATAATTTAAAGTTTATACAGTTGATAGTGCAACATTTGTTCTTACATGTGCCTAAAACTCAAAGTGTATGCTTATAAATTACTAAAATTATAGCGATTTTAATGTGGAGAGCCAACTTTATTTCAAGATGGCTTGCTACATTTTTTTAGACATTCTATTTTATTTTTGATGATGCCATTTGTTAGTGCCCTGTTTGTGCTGCTATGGGCCTGAAGTTCCCCTTTTGTGCTATTATATTATGCCTGTGGCCACATTTTCAAATTAATTTTTTTTAAATCCCATTTGTTAATGCTTTGTTTGTGCTCATATTTACCTACAGTGCAGCTTTTGTGTCATAAAATGAAGCTCGTGGCAATTAATTTAATGTGGTGGGCCTAAGAAAAAGACTATTAAAAGCCAACTTAAAGAAAATAGGGCTACCAAGAATTCAACTTTTTAAGAACATATTTTATCTTGGTAAAATTTTATTGTATCTATGACTTGAGTTGATGTATTTCATCGTGATTTAATATTATAATGCACTACCAAAAGTGAAGTTGAGGGTTTATTATAGCCAACATTTTAAACGCTTATTGAAATGTATGTGGTTTGGATCAATGAATCATGTTCACTTTGCCCGAATGTTCATGACAAACGAGTCTACTAAAATCATATTTAACTGTATTTGGGTTATTCAACATTGGAATGGATGTCTTACACTCGTATGGTTTTGACATTAATTCATTGTATAATTTTAGATAAAGTGAACCCACATTAGCATGTAGGAAAATTGGTAAATTATTTAGATAAAAAAATCACTTGAGTTCACCGGAATTTGAGACAAGAGTGTATTTTAAATATTTGAAAATGTGGTGGACCAACTTGATGTTTGTGTTATAATTATACGTCCATCTAAATGCATCATATCAAAAGCTAGGTTTTTTGTAGCATACAGATAGCCCTATCTTAGTTTGAATTAATAAAATGCATGTTTGATTTAGTCGTGTGCATTCATACTGAGTTTCCATTCATATCTTTGAGCTTTAAAAAAAGTAAATTTTTAAAATGTTTGGTTTCATTTTACAAACTACTTTTCCGTCATCAAAGTGCAGACATTTCTGATTAGGTTTTCAAAAGAACAATGACCAGAAGTAGCCTATAATAAGTTGTATTTTCAAAGAAACAAAAAATAATGTTTAAAGATAAAAAAATTCTACAACAAAAATTATTGGAATAATTAAAATAGGCTGGGTATTAATTGCATACAAACCTTAAATATGTGTTTTCCTACTTTTTAGATAACTATTTTTAAGACTTGCATGTTTCATATAATCTCGTTCCAGGCCAAATTTTAACAAAGCTTTTCACATTTGTCACTATTATTGAAACACACATATTCTAGGCTGGCAATTCTCATTCTCTAGGTAAGTTCAAATATATACAGTTGAGTGTGTTCCAATTGTGCAGTAATAAACCTTCCTACTTTGCTTCAATGAACACAACTATTATATTTTCCTTAGTACGCAGTACCAAGCAATCTGTCCCACCTTACTCTGCCCCATTGCACTTCACAACAGACTTAAATTTTTTGTAAAAAGTGTAATTTTAAAGCACTAAAGCGGAATCTATGGCACATGCAAGTACAAGTAGAGCACAATCGAATGGCACTAACAAATTTTTATTTCTGAGATGTGGCGGTCCAACTTGAACTCGTAGCCACAGGCGTAATTTAATGGCACAAAAGCTGAACTTCAGGCACATATGAGCACAAACAACAACTGTATGAATTTTAAGTTATTTTGAAAATGTGGCAAACCAACTTGATGCACATTCTTTTTTAGATTACAAATGCTTATGGTTCCTTTTAATAAAAGGAAAAAAAATACATCTTTTAACAAAATACCTGTATAATTAATATGACCTTTCCATATACAAAGAATACATTTTATAAATTAGAAGATATTTGCTCCACTCACCTATTCCACAGGATATCACAAAACACGAATGTCTACAGCAACCATGCTTTGAACATCTTGCTTTTTTTTCCGTAGCAAACTCAAATGTTGCAAATGGAATATTATTTCTTTATTCCCTTTACCCTAAACCAGCTCCCAAACTTTTTCAGCTGAAACACTCCTTGTTAGATAGTCAAATTCACATAGCCCCTCTCCTTATATTTTGGGATATTCATACATTTTTTTTAAAATTCCATCTAGTCACTTTTATTCTACACAAAAATCAATGTAACACTGGCAGGATAGTGGTAGAAAAAATGACTGAAAACGTTTAGAATGGACTGCCATGGATTGACCATCTTTGCTGGCTTTACTTTGTAAGAGGAGGTAATACTAAGAATAGTAGTGGAGGGGAATCCACATACCTCTCACACCACTTTCAACCCCTCCTGTCACTTTTATTATTATTATTATTACTGCATCTTACTACCCGTTCAGGCTATATGCACTTACGCTAATATGTAATGGTAGGGTGATTGTGAGATTAAATGAAGGGCCTACAGTTTAACGTGGAATCCGAACCACGGTGGAGGCCTGGCATTCCCCACATTCACAAGATGTCGTGTCAGAGGTGAAGGAAGGGTTTGGTAATCAGATAAATCTGTGCCGGGACCGAGGATTGAACCCCGGACCCCCAGCACAGAAGTCTGACACCTTACCCCTAGACCACCAGGTCACCTACCTGTCACTATAAATAATGTCTCTAGTTACTAGTATTCACTTCTAGTTTACACGCTTATGTTCTTCCTTCATAGTTTATTTGTAGTTTATTTTCAGTGTATTTTACTTGTATCATTTTGGAGTGTGAAATAGAATGGCGTTTAATAAGTCTGGCTTGTTAACCCTTTTGCTTTGTATTTAATTTTTACTTCTTATCTTCAGAAATGCTAATTATAGGTCAAAAATTCAAAATATGAATATTTTGCATGATGATCATGATTATAATCAAATAATGTGATTTTCAACTAGTAATGCATTTTAAATATGAAATTTAGCACCACATTTTCTATAAATTGCATACTAATATATATTTTATACGTCACATTATTTATGTCACATTTTGCCCAAATGCAATGTTATTCTGCTATCAAAACCATTTTTTATTTTACTTGCAACCCACGTTGTCAAACTAATTTCTAAATAAGGATTCGACTGCTCTAATAATGGCCTAATATGGGGCAAATGTAATAAAAAGAAAATGTTTGAAAATTAGGCAACATCAACACATCTCAAACAATTTTGTGCTACATTGGTGCTTTTCTCAGTGTAGTGTAGTCTTTAAAATCCTATATTTGTGTTAGGCATGATTTCAAAATAGGAAATAGGTCAAGAACAAAAATAAAATAGCAATTAGAAGAACACACGTACACGTAAGCCAAAAATAATCTTGGAAATATGAATCTAAGCTCGGTTTATGAACCATGCCCATGCCAATTTCAATTGCAAGAAATGCTTTTATGTCACCTTCTGTTACATCTACCCAGTTTTTATATCTGGACATTGGGGTCAGATTCACATTTTTATCTAAGTATTCCTTTGCAAAAATATTTGTTTAATTTGCCACATGTAAATAGATTGAACGAGGAAAAACTTGTAAAAACATCCAGTTGGATCTAAGCCATCTATACCAACTACACTATTTTGTCCTGTAAATGTAGGTATTCAATCTAGATTGTCTAACTGTCCTTGGTCAACAT
The DNA here is from genome assembly GCA_902141385.1 of Timema californicum. Taxonomy (NCBI): domain Eukaryota; kingdom Metazoa; phylum Arthropoda; class Insecta; order Phasmatodea; family Timematidae; genus Timema; species Timema californicum. The sequence continues at coordinate 29,324 of CABFOW010004904.1, read as the reverse complement.
CATTGATTTGATTCCACTGTCCACTAACATTAGCAAAATTATCTCCCATTACATCAATACCAGTTGGTTCATCTTCTTCACAAGAAGTAATGTCATCACTGATGTCAATGTCATCCCACTCAGAATCAGAATTCATTATCACCTCAATAGCTTCACTGGACAATCTCTCTCTTACGGAATTCATATTTTGAATAAAATATGTGCACTTTGCGAAACCAAAACATAGGTCTAGGAAAAATATAGGCCTAACTAGCAAACTAAATTTATTACAGGTTTGTCTTTATAATATCTAACATAAGGTTCTCAAACACACACTAATAAAATCTTACTATTGCTACAGAAATATTATTTTTATTACACTTCACATGTCACGAATTCATCAAACATAAATTAAATGTTACTAATACAGTAGAATAACCGGGTGGATATCACAAATACTGAACTAATAAATCCCTCAACAATTTTTCCCGCCACATAAATATTGCACGTGTACTACAAGTAATTAAATGCGGAAGTAAATAAGCGATACTGCTGTTATGATTTAGCAGTTGGTAATTGACAGTTCTCAAAATTAAAAACCAGAAGTCAGAGGCACATGTGCATGCTAGCATGAAAAATTCAGCGTTATAACTCTCTTGTGGCTATCTCCGACTGTCCCAGCAAAAGTAGATAAAGTTTACACATCGTGGGGTAAAGTCTATTTCCGCAGTCAATGGCTATACTGCTGAGATCGGATATATTCGATTAACGCAGCAAAAGGGTTAAAAAGAAAGTTTGAAAGTAATATGCATGACATTACAGACATTTAGTGAAGAATGGGAGGAACAGTTTCTGTTTACAATGGGAAAGGCATCGAACCCTATTAGTTTAATATGTTCTGCGAGGGTTGCAGTACCAAAAAATACAACCTTGAAAGGCATTTCAAACAAATAATTAATTTAATATGTCATTTCCTCCTGGTTCTGCTTTAAGAACTGATTACATTTTAAAGAAAAAGAGAAAACTTCATTACCGTTAAAACTTGTTTGTTTAAAAAAGAAATGAAAAATATGGTTCAAGTGTCTTATGAAATATCACTTCTAATGGCTCAGAAGAAGAAAAAAACCTTTATCCAATTGTGGGATTATTTAAGAAAGCCTTTCTATATTTGCAGAACACACTGGCGATACAAACGTAAAAAAAATTGTGGACAATATTTTATTTTCTTGCAATACAGTTATAAGGCAAATTGAAGAAATGGCAGTTGATGTGTCAAAACAAATAATATGTACAACTGCTATTTCCAAATACTTTTCAATCGCAATAGCCGAGAGCTGTGATGTTACTGATAGTGCTCTATTGCTTGTATTTGTAAGGTGCATAAATAAAAACTTCAATGTGCTTCAAGAACTTTTAAGACTATGTCAATTATCGACCACAACAACTGGAAGGGATATTTTTGAGGAAGTAAAAAACTGTAATGAAAAATGCAATGTAGATGGGAGTAACCTTGAATGGATGACTTGAAAGTATATGTACTGATGGTACTCCGGCTATGCAGGGATAGAAAAATGGCTATTTTGCTTTGCTTGAACAGTATTTAGAGCAGAAGCTATTTTCATATCACTGCATCATCCTCAAAGAGGCTTTGTGTGTTAGAGATATGAATTTTCATCATGTTATTGATCCTGTTTTACGTTGTGTCAATATGATTGATCATGTGCACTCAACCAAAGAGAGTTTAAGGAACTATTTGAAGAGTAAATAAATGAGTATATTGAACTTTTACTTCACAACACAGATGGCTTTCTAGGGGAGAAGTTCTTTTGCTTCTTCAAATTAAAAGACTAGGTGCTCTAATTTTTGGAGAAGAAAAATGTTATGCCTATGGAATGTGGTTTACTTAAAGATCCAGCGGTTTTAATGGATATTACACATTATTTGAATAGTCTTAACGTACGGTTGCAAGGTAAAGACTCTTAATTTCCAATAATGTTTAATGAAGTCAATAACTTTACATTAAAGCTAAAACCATTTTGAAACAACTTAGAGCTGGGCAAACTTGATCATTTTCCAACACTTCAGCAAATTGTTAGTAATTACAGTAATTTTTACCTTGGATCATATAAAATACAAAATATCAGTTTCATCTTTATAAATTCAAAATGGAGTGATCTTTTGTGTTGAGTGTACTCTCTCTTCTTTCTTTCTTTGTGTTTGATAAAGGCAACAATGGCAACATATTATTCTATGTGTGTTAAAATAAAATGTGTGTGTGTCTATTAATAATATATAAGACAGAAGAAAGGAAGATGTCACCTTTGTGCATTGGATTCTTCCCACATTTTTCTTCTTTCCCTAGGTGGATTTTATTCATCAAACTAACTTTGAATGGTTTGTTTTCCCTTTTTCTTAAGTTTTATCATATTCCATCATTATACAATCTTTATGTATATGAGTCATTCACAACTTGGATTTTTTTCTCTTTTGCATCTGAAAAGAATACTGTAGACTTATTCAAAAATCAATTTTGTCTTTGAGAGTCTAATATAGATAAATATTCCCCATCCCTACAAATCAAGATATTATAAATCCAAAATCACTCTGGATTTTGTTCTATGATTAAAGAACATTGTAGATCACCTAGTGTTCCAAATTTGATTGAATTTCGGAAATTCATACCCCAGGAACAGTTTCTTGAGCTTCACAATCTTGCTTTAAGAATTGTGTGTAGATTTGACTTCACATATATATGTGAGCAAATATTTTATTCTATGAATGTTACTAAAAATAAATTTTGTTCAACTATTTCAGATTCACATATTGCTAAAATGCTTACCAGTAGTTTATGTACGTCAAAAATTAAATCTAACATTGCTAAATTGTTAAGGGAAAAACAGGTTCAAAAATTACATTAATTAGTAAATTGTATAGATATGTAAAATTCACTTTAATTTTATTTTAATTCTCAATGAAGAAATAGTTTTTGTTATAATTATAAAATAATGTGAATGATTATAGATTCTTAGTAAAACAACTAATTTATACACATATATGGGTATTATTATTTTAAAAATTCTTGTAAAATAATTTGATATTTTAGTTATTTAATAATTTTTCATAAAAAAGGAGCACTAAATATTATTTTCCTAGACGTTATCAAATGTTTTATATGGATATTTGGTAGGGGAGGGGGTGTATAGGACAGCTGGTGTTTGTCCCCTTTCTTCGTCGTCTTCGGATTCGCCACAGCCATAAACAAGCATTTCATTTTTATCGTCCATGGTAATGGATCTTCTATTTTTGTTGTCAAGTGAACTATTTCTATTTGTTGACTGCGTATAACCCGAATGGGTAGTAAGACATGGTGCTAATAATAATAATAATAATAATAATATTTGTTGACCCAGTACTACTTGTTTGACTATTGCTAAAGTTGGTGTGTTGTAAAGTCTTTTTTGTTTGCTGTAGTTTCCTTGTGTGTACGTGTTTACTGGTTTGTATCTTATTGTTTGTATTAATTTTTCTACTACTCTCTCTCTCTCTCTTTCTCTTATTGGTCGAGAGCTTATATTTGTTATCTGGCAATAGATTGTCCATTCGTTCATACTGTGTTGCATTATTTAAACATGACGTGACAGGTTCATTAATGGTTCTAACTCTCTTGATTTGAGGAAATTCTCCTCCATCCACTTTGTCAGAGGTTCCAGGTTCAATTTTGGTATGTTTTCGTTTTTTGTAACTGTAGTTTAATGACATACCTCCTTGGAGGAACCTGGAATCTGTTCCCCATTGAGGACTCCACTGTTGTCCAGTCCTCCTTTGTCTTTGCCTGATCTAGCCACATCCAAGGTAGTGACATTTTCGTTTTTAATATAATATGGTATACAATTGTTAATAGTTGTTTGTTTTTTATTTGGTGAAGACGGATTTTGAGTTTAAGAGTGAATTTTAAAGGTGTTTCTGGCCGTGAAATAGGTGTGGCCTCAATTACAGAATTAAATGTAGGAGATGTTTGGATTGGATGTTTGTTGTCACTATTTGTATTAGAGCTATTAATTAAATATTCTCCAAATTCTTCTTCATCTAAGTCTAAACACAATGTTTTAGGAATGTTAGGACTTGAGATACTATTTACTGGTAACTGCTCTTCTGTGTGTAGATCAACGAACAGCCAAGTACAATCGTTGAAATCTTGTCTTGTGAAGAAGTTCTGAGCCAGTGGCTTAGATGAGAAGTCTTCTGAATGCTGGGACATAATGAATAATATTAACGATATTCTGTTGTTATATATATTATGAGATAATGCTGTTATTATAGAGGTCATTAAGGTTAGTAAATAACTTAATGATCAAAGGTGATTGGTCAACAAAATTGATGTCACCAAGGTCAAATGATTATATAATAATACTTTTACTAGAATATTATCCTATCTGGACAAGTCCACAAAACAAGTAACTTATATCTCAATCATCCAGAAAAAATATATTATATCCCCTATGGGTCCTAATTCACTCCCAATGGTTCTCCCTCTATAGCCACAGTATATACGTCTTAAGGTGATGTTGGCTGGAGGTATAGCAATCGGTGATTGCGTTACATTGTAACTATACCTACGACAGGCTGGTTGTTCAGCAGGCAGTCGGGGTTCAACTTTGCACATGTAGAAGAAAGGCCTGTAATAGGGGATACATCAAACTCATACAAAGACAAGAATTAAAAAAATTATCATAGTGGGAAATATGTCTAATATTAAAGGAAAACTTTTGTAACAAAAGCAAAGGCAGGATTTAGTTACTTTTTTTTCTTCATACTTTCATAACTATATGGAGAGAAGGTTGTGATGTACAAAAAAAGGATTATTTTACTTTTTTAAATTCTGATAGATCTTGGCTTTATATTGAGACAAAGGATTGTACAAATTTCTCATGAAAATAATTGTTTCAAATTATTTTTAAAACAATTGAATGTTCTTTGTTCTTAGCTCATTTTCAATGCTAATATTTAGTTTATTTGTAAAACTGATTCTTTTACAGCGACAACTGTGATATCATTACATAATAAGAAACGTATTCACATCCATCTTACAAGAAAGTTGACGGAAGAATTAACATACATACGCGTATATGAATACAGTGACTTGATAAATAAAATCCTTAGGAAAAAAACTGCATCGTGTGAACACTACATTAAATTGCCACTTAAAGTTTAAAAACCTATAAGGTAGAAAAACCTTGTCGTGTGAATGAGCTGCTAGGTGTCACTCTCGTAAGAAACTGAACTTCTGATGACTGGGCGATTGGGGTTTGAATTCCATTCATAACTTCTTTAATATTCTTATAAATACTGGCAGACTGAGCCGCCAAAGACAAATTATAACTCAATTGGTTTCTTCTGATACCTTAAATTAGGGGCTGGCGCTGATGTAACTTCACTTCCAATGACCTTTGACCAGGACCTTAACCATGACCATTTTCAAAGTTATTTTTCTTGTTTTTTCCACATTACACAGATATAGTTCAGTGATCCGGCATTGCCAAAATTCTCTAACATGTTAGATTTTCATAATTTTACTATATTTAGAAATTTAATCACACAATTTTAAATAACTCTCTTTTTTGTTTATAACATTGTAAACTTATCTAGGGCTATGATATTTTCATAATGGGCTTTGATTATACATAATAGGAAGCAAATTTTAAAGTGAAACTTACATACTGTAGTATATCTCCAACTAAACCATTATTAGTTAAAAGAAAGTAAGTACAAAAATATATTTCAAAATTGTAAGAATATTATTTTAATAATTCTGAATTTAAGGTGCGGCAGAAGGGAGCGCAAGTAGTTTTACAGTTTTTATAGCATTACATTTGTTTGGCCAAAATATATAAAATATTTCTTCAATAGCAACATAGAGTTTAATTTTCTGCACATGCTAATATCAACAAATCTTGAATATCTGTCAAGGATGTCCTAGAATTTTGTCAAAAAAAATTCTCTTTATTTAAACAGTTTTGACCAAATCCCAGGACACTCTTGACAGATATTCAATGTCTGTTGATATTAGCATGTGCAGAAAACTAAACTCTATGTTGCTACTGGAAAAATATTTGATTTATTTTTGCCAAACAATTTCTATTCTAAAAAAACTGTAAAAATACTTGCGCTCCCTTCATCCGCACCTTAAGCTTGAGGTATATTATTAGCAATATGAAATCGAGTAGGACGAAACATTAACTTTACAAGAGCATTAATGGAACATCAAAATATACGCTAATGATATTGAAAGTGCTTGTAACAGAATAAAAGAGGCTGTGGTTAAATGTGCAAAAGATGTGTGTGGATCGGCTGTGATGGGAAACGTAAAAAGAGATGCATGGTTGAATGAACAGGTGAAAGAAGCTTTAAGAGAAAAGAAAGAAGCATACAAACGAATGCTTTCTGTGAAGAGTGAAACAGACATAAGAAGTTGTGGGACATACACAGAGAGAAATTATTAATGGGGACAACAAGTGAAATGCTTAAGTGTGGGGGGCTCGGTACTACTTGCCAGATTGTGAGAGTTGTTCATGTGTGTGCTAGGATTTCAGATATTCCTAAAGACTGGAAGAATGCTGGAATTGTTCTTTGTACAAAAGAAACTGCAGTAAGATTGAATGTAAGAATTATAGGGCAATTAGTTTGTTGAATATTCCATGCATAGTTTTTGGGAGAGTTTTAATTGAGAGGGTGTGTTTAAAAACTGTAGACAAGATTTGGGATGTGCAATTTGGTTTCATGCCAGGTAGTTGTTGAATGAACCAGATATTTGCATTACAACAAGTGATTGAGAAATGTGTGGGAGCAAGGAATAGATTATTGTGTATTTGTTCATCTGAAGAAAGCGTATGATCAGGTGAGTAGGAACTTTAATGGAATGTTTTTAGAGATTATGGTGGGGATGCATGGTTAGTAAATGCCTTTAAGGCGGTGTATGATGAAAGGAAAGCATGCGTTAGTGTGGACAAAGCTCTGAGAGGATGGTTTGGCATGGAACAGGGTGTTAGACAAGGTTGTGTTATGTTCCCATGGTTGTTAAATGTTTTCGTGGATAAATGTGTGAGGGATTCTTTTAAGGACAGGGTTGGTGTACAAATGAAATTGCTGTTATATGCAGATGGTGCTGTATTAATGACTGAGAATGAAAATGACCTTCAGAATGGATAGCTTAATTCTGTCAAGAAAAATGTGTTTGTAGACTGCATTTATGTCGGTAGTCATTAAAATTAGTAAAGAACAATGAAATAAAAAAAAGTTACTTGAAAAACATGATGAAGTTGTAGTAAGGAAGCAGATATAAATTGATTAAAGAATTCAATATAATTCAATAGATTGATGAAACAAATAAATTATAACAGTGAACCATACATAAGTTTCTAAAATGTCATTGTGAATCAGTAAAAGTGAATGATATTAATTTTCTTAAATAAATTAGACAAAAACATTGAGTAAAAACACATTAAAATGTGAGTCAAGTCGCACCATACACATTAAAATATAATATTAAAAGTTAACATGAATTCATATACTGGAAAATCATTACACTTGGTATAATGTTGAATGAAAATATTAATAAGATTGAATAGTTATAATAAGATTAACTGTAAGAACTGACAATTGATACTGTAATAAAAATTGAGAAAATAAATTTTATTGAATTCTAAATTCCTTAGCTTATCGGATGCCACACAAGGAGCAAGGGAATAAGCTAAGGAATTTAGAATTCAATAAAATTTATTTTCTCAATTTTTATTACAGTAGGTCAGTCGGGGTAAATGTGAACATGGGGTAATTGTGAACACGTTTCATAACTCCCGCGAAATTACTGTTTGGAGAAATTTGACAATGGTACAAGTTTCTAGACGTAAGTGTGGCCACACTGCTTGCTTATCATGAAAATATTTTGTTGTTTACTTGCAAAGAGTGATCAGTGAAATGACAGAGTAACAAAAACTTGAAAACCAATTTGGAAGGATTTTGAAATCTGTATCACAGGTAAGTTAAACAATTTTATTTTTTATAACTCATTGTTTTTTTCTAATCAACATGATGTAAACGAATAGTATTCCAGGATATTTCAGCAGATCTACTCTCATATGCCTTTTTTTAGGTTTGTTCACATTTACCCCATTTGGGGTAAATGTGAACATGAAGGGGTAGATGTGAACAGTATATAAAACCCAATTTTTTTTTTCACTTTGGAATAGTCATAAATTATTTCTAAAAGGTTCACTGATTCTATTTATGCCTAAACATACTTAAATTTATCATTATTTTTTTATTTAAACAAGGCTAAACAAAAAGTCAGTAAAAACTGTTCACATTTACCCCGACTGACCCTATCAATTGTCAGTTCTTACAGTTAATCTTATTATAATTATTCAATCTTATTAATATTTTCATTCAACATTATACCAAGTGTAAACATTTTCCAGTATATGAATTCATGTTAACTTTTAATATTATATTTTAATGTGTATGGTGCGACTTGACTCACATTTTAATGTGTTTTTATTCAATGTTTTTGTCTAATTTATTTAAGAAAATTAATATCATTCACTTTTACTGATTCACAATGACATTTTAGAAACTTATGTATGGTTCACTGTTATAATTTATTTGTTTCATCAATCTATTGAATTATATTGAATTCTTTAATAAAAAAAAAGTTATGTTGATGTATTCAATTGGTCCAACTAAATCTTAGTTTTGGCTAACAAAAGCTGGTGCATGTCTAGTGTTCTTTCAACAAATCTTAGACTTGTGTGTCATTGAGGCACCATCGACGGTACAGGAAGTCATTATCATAAACTAATCATCTTAAAAGTGAGGGAGTTTGTAGAAGTAACAAAAGTTGCTATTGTTTTGTCAATTTTGTGAAAAAAATGAACCAATAAAGTTCGTACACTAATTATATTATTTAGGCCTAGTCATGACTGTTCATATTTTTAGCATGTTTATGTGGTGATTCAATAAGAAAAGAATCTTTCAGTACACATACTTTAAATAAAAAGATTATACCCCAAACATTTTTAACATCATTCTTTAGGTAATTTTAAAGCAAATTTTCTGTTTAAACTCATAAAATATTCATTAGTTTCATTTTAAAGATTCTTTGAACATAAAATTTAAATAGGTAATTATGAATACATGTGCCCTGTTTAATAAAGTCATTTATGGAATATAATCTACTTAGCTATATTACTAATTTAAACAACTGTATGAGAAGGTTTGTTTAGAACATAGAAGCCTATCTTTGAAGTGCTATCAAATATAAATTTTAAATATGTTATAACATTGGAATGATCCACTCTCCCCTCACACTAGCCTTACCTTTGAATCAGCAAATACATTAAAAGTCAAAAACCAATAACTTCAAGGTGATCTAAGACACCTTCCTAATATTTGTATACAGTAAAGAGCCAAGATATTGAACCCAGGCTTTTGACAAAGCAACCACTGGGTAACAGTTATACTTGATGCACATAATATAAAACCATGTTCAACATAACATTTTAATACTTTTATTTCAGTCTGCAGAACCTCTGATAGAGACTATATGTGCTCTTACCGACGAAGATACAGACGTTATCATCAGCCAAGAAGATCGAGAGCAAGAGAAGCTTCAGAAGCTGTGGCAGTATTTCCTCAGCTTGCTATGTCAAAAATTTGATGTAACTTGGGTCCCAGTGGAGCTACAACACCCTCACTTCAGTAGTCCAGACATCATCCTTCTCAGAGCCAGGAAAAAGTTGCACCCAATGTGAGAAATATTTCATCTGAAGACTCATGAACACAAGCCACTTTGAATACAAGTCTGACCTACCGAGCCTCGAGTGTGTTGATAGTCTATCTTCATTTATAGTCATGATGGTCTACACACCTATTTAGAACTTCCTCCAAGTTCATTTATTTATATTCACAAATATTTTGTGAACAATATTTTGATTTAATTAAACATTTTATTTGGTTAGTTTAGATACTTAATATACTGGGTTAATAGTTCATAGGTCCAATTTAGTTGTTTTTACATTGTGCGTGGTTAACAGAATGACAAACTGCTCTAAAAAGCTTTCTCTTATATAAACAATGAGGGATTTTGGTTCCTACTACAGGTTACACATTTTAAATTGAAAAAGAATTAAGTTGAACAATAAATAGATTTATTAAAAACAGAAATAACAAAAGTAAAGATTACAATAACATTAAAGGTTATACGTTAGAAGCTCGATGCAGACAATAAGACTTTGTGAATTGTGATGGTTTTGACTGTAGCTACAAGTGCTGTGCAGGCGCCAGGCTACGGGAATAAGTTTTCTAAAGGAGAGAACAATTAAACAGTTATTAACTAAAAGTATCGAACAAGATATACATATAAATTGTGATCAGTTTTGCTTGATTGGGTTTTAATATAATATCCTTTAAACATTTCGGATAATGATAAACAACAGAAAGATCTGTTGATAACAGCGGTCGATGGCTAATAAACAGGTGTCAACAAACTAGTACTATGGCTGGTCTCTTTCCCTTCAGGTACTGCCAGAGCATTCATTAGTACATAATAATTCTAATAGCAATTACACTATGAGCAACACAAAAACAATAAGAGCCAAACAACTGGCAAAGAAAAAAAGGTATTATTTGCACGAACCCCACTATGACTCTAGTGCAGTTCTCTGGTGTGCTCACCGAAGCTAATACCGCACGAGAAGCATGACTACTTCACCAACCCAAAATAAAGATTTCCATCAACTCAACGGTGATATGGAATACAAGACAGACAGCCTGGTTGTAGCCATCCAAATATTAAACAGATGCACACGACGTACACAGCATCATTAGAAACATTGGCTCAAAATAAATTAATGGAACTTGTGGAAGTTAGCAAGTCTATGACTAAGACATTACTACTTTCTGAGCCAAGGGCTCATAATGTAAAAACTGCATCATAAGGACACAGGGAAAATTGTAGGTAGGACTGATTTACTAAGTCAATAAAATGGGACTTGTCCTTCAGACTGCAGGACACTATATTTAACCAATTAACTGAAACTCTTCCATCTTGAAGTCAACAAGACTTGAAATGAACTGACTCTCCATTCGACATGATATTAAATTAACAAAAATATGCTTCAACAGAAAATATAAAAATGTCTAGATCTACATTGTCTAGTGTTTTTAAACAAACTAGACTCTTAAGTTATAAGGACTTGACAACGTTTTTCAGGATACTCAAGTACTCGTAGTAAGACGTCCTGCCCAGGGTGGAAGTGGATCTGACAGCCAATGCTCGATGGTCGTCGTTTTCTTCGTTACGTGACGTTGTAGAAGTTCCTCCTTCGGCGCTGGGTTGTAGTAAACGGGTATAATGTGAACCTGGCAGTAGCTCTATATATAGTCCCAAATGTAATATGAATGGAACAAAGCAAAAAGGGTGATAAACTCAGGAATATAGAAAAGGAGAAAGACAGATGAAGGCGGGGGGAAAGAGAACTGAACCAGGGACCGACGCTTGCAGGGTGAGGGGAAAACATGGTTCCTTGGATTGCCGCCAGTCTTTTCTGACGCGAAGTGGGTCAGTGTGTCGATCTCGATATACACTTCTTTTGTTCGTTAGATGTAGTTACGATAGCGCGTGGCAGCCATCATTGAATAATTTTTCTTTTCCCGCATGTGGCAAATAAATCCAAGGACATCTTTAAATGGTGAGTAGATACTAAAGCATCTTTTATTTAAATATATCTGTTTTGATTATGTTCTTTAGGTTCAGCTATTAGTTTTATGAAAATTTGTGATATAAACGTCCTTTATTATACTCTCTTGTAGACAGCATGGCAAGTGTATGTAACTTTATTCGACATCATCCAATGGCAAAGGGTATGCGTTAAAGTATCCATTCATAAATATGATATCAATCCTCTTCCCTGACATCTACTACAGTATTTATCAAAAGACAATATTTTTTGAACAACCACGTGTTTCAAGTTAGGGGCACACGTAATTGTATCTGACTGCATCTAGTCAGGGAAACTAAACTTTGAAGTAGATTACTATCAAATATGTTAATATTACTTCTTTCTTTCGTAAATTATTAAAATATTGATATTTAATTGTAGCTGTCCAATCTGTCCGATTGACATGCTACAACGAGTGACATTAAAAGCTTTAAGGACATTATTAAAGCTACTTACATTTCATTTTTGGTAATGCCTATTTATAAATTGTATATGCATATAAAATGGCCCTATTAGCTACGGCATAGTGGAACCAAGCAAGGTAAACTTTCTATCTTTCATGGTGAACGTGCATTAAAATGTAGGCCAAGGTCTTATAATTATGAGTGCAGGCTTGCCAGAATCTTGTATGAATATGTTAAAATTGAAATATTTCTGAATATTATTTTCTGAATTATTCACACATTTTGTTTACCTCAAAACGGATATTGGTTCCTTCAATTTCACAATACATTTTTACTATACAACTAGTATTTGAATTTTGAAATGATGTGTATTTATTTCAGTTATTTTAATTATTCACATTATCTTATTTGCTCATTAAAACCAAATAAAAATATTGTTAGTACTCTTGTACATCAAATAGTACAATAGTGGCAATATCCAGGCATGGAAAGTCTAGTAGTAATACAAGTTGAACCTCTTTACCGCTGTAAGTATTTCATGTGTTGATTTATGGTTTATATAGAAGTAAAAATTAAAGATCTAGTTTACTATATACTCTTTATAATTATTTTGATTCACATCATCTGCATTGTAGTAAGGTAGTAAGCTATTAAAGTGAAGAATCAAGAAGGTGGTGAACAGGAGACCAAGAAGTTAGTTTTGGATGGAGCTAAAGAAGTGATTATCTGTGAAAGTGGACATACAGAACTATATCTAAAGTGGGGATTTAGCTTACTATCTTACTAATATTATTATAAATGCGAAAGTTTGTGTGTTTGGATGTTTGTTACTCAATCACGCCAAAACTGTTGAACGGATTCGAATGAAACTTTGTACATTGGTAGAGTATGTACTGGAGTAACAGATAGGACTATTCCCAACCTTTGATTTTACATTAATTTTACAATACTAATGTTTAAATTTTTCATATATAGGATATATTATATATTATATATCATATATATTTCATAGTAAAAGAAATATATATTATTTAAGTTATCAATTATTAGGGGCGAAGCTGCGTAGGATTAACGCTAGTTGTTATATAGAACTAGATGATTTGTGACAATTTATATACCAATAAGGTATGAGTAATAAATATAACATGCATGACATTAATTATTTTGCTAAATAAATTGATATCATTTAAAAATTAATATAAATAATTTTTTTCAATCAGACTGAAAGTATTAGTTAAAATGAAATATTGAACCAACATGCTAATTTGTTGAGCTCATTTAACTCATAATTATTATTGTATTTGGAGTCCTACTCCATTTTATGTGTGTGCCCTTTTTTAAAAAATAGCAATAAATTTAAATATGTACCTACCTATTTTATGTTATTTTTAATAACACAAAATATGTACCTACCTATTTTATGTTATTTTTAATAACACACCATTTCAAAAATATTGCTGCTTTTATCTAAAATGTTTTTATTTTGTTGTTTTTGCTATGCATACCAGTAAGTAATATAAAGATTTTATTTTCTATTTGAATGCAAAACTACTCGCATTAGATCTGAAAATATTTGTAATCATAAAATCCCCATTCACACACCCTTACTCTTAACTCAAGAACATTTGAGATGAATAAATACTGCCGTAAACCGAGGTGATAACGATCACGCTGAGTGATACAGATAAGTCTTATTTTTTTACTCTTCTTTTCCCGGAACCAAGTGCCAAATTCTGAACTAAATATAAACCAAATTCCATAAAACAAATGTGAATATTTTCATCAGTCGTTTGTTATTGTTTTGGGCTTTATCTTTGCCTAATAATATATGTGAATAATATTGAAATTTGTAAACAGAAAATAAGATGTGTTAGTGACTGTGTTATAATTTATACAAACGGTTTATGTGATTTTAAGCTCAATATCGTGGTTATTGGACATGTTTGTGTATTGATGCAAAAGTCTTGAAAATTATAATTTTAAATTTTTTTTAAAGTTATAACTGTAATTTTGAGGGATGATAACGATCATGCCGAGAAAATATAAAAAAATTATTGGAACCTATTTGCATCCAAACTCTAGTGGAAAACTATTACAAAGTGCTGTAGAAGAGGTTAAGTAAAAACCACAAGTATCAGAAAAGCCAGTGAAAAATATGAAGTGCCCTACACTACACTTTTTGAAAATGTGAAAAAAAAACACAAACAAATATGGAGGACAAACTGTCTTATTAGAACAAAAAGAGGATAAATTGACAAAAGGCCTACTTCTGTGTGCCAAGTGGCATTTTCCTTTAAGACCAATTGACATTAAAAAGGTTGTAAACGGCTACGTAGAATACGCCGGGAAAAATGTGAAATGCTTGAAAAATAACACGCCAGTTCATGATTGGCTTAATTTATTCTTAAACCTTCATCTAGAATTAACATCAAGAATGAGTGAAAGAGTTAAACATGTCTGTAGGGAGGTTAATAGGGATATGATAAATAGTTACTTTGATGAGTTGGTGGTATCCTTGGAGGGTACTCCCATGGTGAATTGTTGTAAATTATGATGAAACAAATTGTATAGATGACCCTGGAACTTTTAAAGTAATCGTCATGCGAGGTGTTCGGCATACTGAGAAATTGAGGGATTCGTCAAAAACTAGCACAAGTGTGATGATTGCTGCCATTGCTGGTGGTACAGTTTTACCACCATATACAGCGTATAAATGAAACATGTATGAACCCTGGACTAAAGGTGGAATCATACGATCCAGATACAACAGAAGTTCTAGTGGCTGGTTTGACCTAGAAATATTCGATGACTGGTTTTTCAATGTTCTGCTGCCTTATTTCAAATGTGTTGAAGTAAAAAAGATTATGATTGGTGAAAACCTTAGTAGTCATCTGTCTCTTCATGTTATCTGCTTATGCCAGAAACAGGGGCTTGATTAATTAGAGTATACATTGTATTTCTTAGAAAATGTTGGTAAAATCGGTTTTACAACTTATTAATATTTTGATCTGCCAAAATTGGAACAATAATTAACAATGATAGAGTATGAATTTTTATTTTTTCCATTGTGAATATTAGTATATACTTTTTTTTAAACTTAAATTAATGATTGGAATCACCCCTGGTGTGGGGGTGATGCTGATCATAAAAAAATAGTGGAATTGAAAGTCAGAAAAATAAGCACTTTTGATAATATTATAGTAAAATAGTGTGGCTTTAAAAATTATATTTTGCACATTTATATGGAATAAATTAAATATGATGAAATAGGAAATTGCTCTAAAATTGCTTGATATCACCTCGGTTTACAGTACCATGTGTCTCGGGAATATTTTTTTTAAAGCAAAAATACAATATATGAAAAAAACCTACAAAAACTTTTGGAAAAAAAAAAAGTTTATCAAGGCACTTTGAGAATGGAAAAATGTAGAAAAGGGTTTAGGGTAATGAATGGCAAACTCAGTGGAAGGACCTAGAGGCAGATGAAGGATAACATTAAAATGGACCTGAAAATGATGAGGTGAACTGGATAGAACTAGCTCAAGATATGAGGCATACTTTAATTAAGTGTGGCAATTAACATGAGTCCCTAATGCAATTAAGTAAGTCACTATTATTATTATTTAGCACCGTGTCTTACTACCTGTTCGGGTTATATGCTTAAGTACTAATTACACTAATGGATTAGGAATTGGGAAGGTTGAATTGAGAGACAGTGAACCCACATTTGCATGGAGGGAGAGTGGAAAACCATTTAGGAAAACCACCCCTTGTTCACACGACCGAGATTCGAACCTCGATCTTCCTGTCCTCGGCAGTCGAGCTCAACACGACTAGCGCATTAGCTGACTATGCCACCGAGGTAAGTTAAGTCACTCTAAAATTATCTTTTTAGCACGTCTTATTACGCGTTCGGTTTATATGCTTATGTACTAATTTTAACTATGCTAATGGTCTTAGGGATTAGGAATGTTATATTTAGAGGAAGTATACCCACATTTGTGTGGAGAGAGAGTGGAAAACCATCTTGGAAAAACCACCCTCAGTACATTCAACTGAGATTTGAACCTACATCCCCCTCATGTATATTATCCTGTGGGGAAAGAGGAAGCTAGGATGAGATGGTATGACCATGAGGACAGAAACATAAAGGATTCCAATGAGAATGATGGAGCTGAAGTATGTAGTAAAATAGACAGCAGTAGAAGCCACAAAAGAGGTGGGAAAAATAAGTGTTCAAGCAAGAGGATCTCGATAATTGTACAATTTATTAAAAATTCAAGTTTCCATTTAAGCAAATCATTTTATTTTTGTTTGCAGGAATTCTAAATAACAATAAAATGACTTTGTGGACTAGTGAATAAGTTCCTGGGTAAAAATCCAGAGGTCCCAAGTTCAATCCTCGGCGCTTCTAGATTTTTCTGTGACGCAGCGGGTCTGGAACGGAACCAAACTCAGCCTTATGAGGTTAAATGAGGAGCTACAATAATAACAATACAATACAACAATACAATAATAACAATTGAAGGGTCTATTGTGCTAAACACAACACCCTTTATCCACAGAAGTTGACATTATCTTCCCCAACAGAGGCTGTTTGTTTGGTAAGGCTTGATTGTTAGATGACACCATGGAATTTAATTTTATATTTTTTATGAATAATTCCATTTTATTTTTAAATTGATGTATAAAAAACTAGTTAGTTTATTTTCAATTAAAAAGGGCTAATGAATTATCTAAAGCTGGTATGATGCAACCAAACCAGCTCCTTACCATGTCTGTACAAAAAGGAAATAGTGATTTTAGTTTGTCTTTTACTTTAGATACATCACTTTCCAGCTTGTGGTCTGGGTCAATTTCATTATTCAAGCAATAAATTTTCTACTACCAGCTTGCTAGGCCTATAGCTTAATATGCCTTATAATCCCCTAACTTAAGACTAGGACAGGCACAACATCTAGACCCCGGCCATTAATTTAGCACTGTGGAATGGTTAACCCACATTTAACCAATGATAAATTTTTCAGCCATGACAAGAATCAAACCCGGGACCCTTAGCTCAGTAGACACACACTACTGAAGCTGAGGTGTCAGATTTAGATCTAATAAAAATTCAAATCAACTATATATTGCTTCTGTCAATTCTGTTTATGTATTAAAACATTACTTATACTTTATAAACAGAATATTAAAATAATAATTATACTGTAATATGCTCAATTTATATTTAAACATTTTAAATCTAAAATGTTGGTACTTTCTTGAAGTCCTTAATTTTTAGACACACCAAAATAATAAAGGAGTTGACAGGGTTACAATATATAAAGTTTATGTAATTTACCTTAAGAACCATCTTAATAATATCTTCGATGTGTCACTCACATGTCATGTCATTTAAAGAAACCCAGCACTAGGTAATACTTATTTCGCCACCAGCTATAAACTTATTCAAATAATAAATTATAAATAAAACTATAAACCTACCTCTGTAACATGTTGTTTAACTTTCAACCAGTTAGTATAATGGAACCCTGTAAAAGGTTAATACTGTTACTACAAATCTAAAAAGTTCTAATAATGTGTGACAGATATAGACTCACAGCGAAGGAGGCAACACGATCCATACTTCTATCACCTGAGCCAGCCGTTGAAGTGAGAGAGGCATTTGTCCAGAGGTATACAGCAAGAATTGACTAGGGTGATCTCTCATAGCCCCCTCTCCCCCCTTTTGGTTACCTTGCCAATTTTATTAGTTCCGCTGGTATAAATGGGCCTGTCCACGATTCACAATCGCCTATTATTCTGTAAGCAGTTGACGGAAGAACAGCGCTAAGAGCATCACTGGAGTTAACCAGGAAGAACTACTGAAGGCCACGATGTTTGAGGCATCTTAAGTCACCTGCTCACTGCAGAGCTAAGCTACGGCAGATATAAGTATATGGGAGTCTTTGGAAGTTTTGTATGTCGGTATATCTGACTTGTTTTCATATGCCTTTCAGGTATAGTTTAAGTTGTTGAGTGTAGTGCTCTACATTGTTCAATGTCATTAAGAGATAGTTATTGTATGTCAATATCTCTGACTTGTTTCCATATACCCTTCAGGCATAGTTTATATTGTTGAGCGTTGAGCTATATTCTTCGATGTTTTTATGACATAGATTTTGTATGTCAGTATTACGGACTTGTTTCCGTTGCCCATATCACAGTTTATAGCTTAGGAACTACCATTCTATGTCTATTAGGTTTAGTTGCAAATATTGGGGTTATGATTTAGACTACTCAGACTTTTTGAATATGCTGCGGCTAGCTTAGAGAACGGAATTTAATATTGGACGAGACCAGGCTATCTACATTTATATTTCACCACCTAATTGGGTCTGTAACCGACACTTGTCCGTTATGAATTTAACCGAGTACAAACTTGCAGTGCCAACCCGTGGAAATGCTACTAGTTCATAGTAGTGGCCCGCGGGGATTTTGTCTATTGTGTTCGGACCTCTTATGGATCCTTTGACTTTACTATCCATAATAGATATAAGATTTACTAAAGTTGTCCCAGTAGCTGGGTAATACAATAATACTATTGATTGCTCAGGCAGTACTAATTAGGAATTTCGGCCATAGTATTAGTAGCTTCTAGTTTACCTGGTAGTTCGCCTAATACTGATAGTTGTTTTTCTAAGAGGTTATGCCTTACGGTTTTGACTAGCAACAGAGTTTACCCTTGCTGATTATCTCTTGCAGACTACTTCCCTCATAGCTCGTTAAAGTAGGACTAATGTTGTGTGGCTTAGTTTTGTATATTTTGTTGAGAACAATAGCAGCCTTAGTCAGTCGATTAACGGTGGTTATTTAATGATTAATATGTATATTAATTTGATTGCCACCACGGAGCCGTTATCTTTATTCCAAAGGATAAATCTGTATACACCCTGTTTTAACGAGTTACTAGCTTTCATATCAACACCCTATTACCTATGAGTGTGGGTGATAGGACAAATAGGGGCTTCACACCTGATGCTCCTTTGTCAAGGTACTTATAATTAATATTGTCTCTTTTCATAGTCTTGTGTCTAAACAATGGATGGTTTGTATAGTTTCTAAGTTTCTCTATGTACTCCTTATTGACATGGTTCAATATCAATAAACTTATATGTTAAACCTGCAATATATTCTTATTTCTCATACTGTAAAAATAATGTAACCTTACATTATACCTCTGAACTACAAACAATGAACACACTCTTTGGACAACTTCTTACTTGATATTTGAAGGCGCAGTGAAGAGATTAAAAAAATGTCGACACCCTTTAACCTCCAAGCAAACTCACCGTCAAGTAACCACTTACCATATTTATATGAATCTAAGAAGAGTTTTTTACCCAAATTTGTAGCTTCAAAATTTAGAGGCCATCTTAAAATCGCAGACTAAGGAATAGGTTAGGTCTGCGTCAAAAGGTAATATTTTACATCTTTATTCAATATTAATACAATAGTGCAGGGCTGCCTTTTTTTAAACAGATTTTAAAGGTATAACACAGATCACAGGATATTTGTTTATTTTCACCGATTCTTAGGCTATTTTCAGATTATTATTAAAAATAATTACCTAGTTGTGGCCTGATACAATACTTGACAACCACAGTATCGACTGGTATCGTAATAATCAATAATAAATGCTAAAAATCTCAATACCACTCATATTCAACACGGTCAATTCCACAAATGGGTTAGAATTAGTGATAGGCATAGTCGAATTTTATTTCCGTGTGCTGTTTTTGATTACTTTTCCAATTAATTTACTACTATATTAAAAATTCACAATGATCAAAATAGATTTAAAAACAAATAATGAATTATCAAATTGCTACATATTTAATTCTTAAAACTTTGCCTACAAAACTAGCGCTTGTAAAGTAAGACGTGAGGAGAAAACTAATCAATTTTAAACAATCAATAATACAGAACGATTACTAGACAATTTTACCAATGCCAAACTTGAGTTTTAATTCATAAAACTCCACAAAATATCTAAATTTTAAACAATGTCAAGTAAATTATTATCTTTGATTAGATGTACCTAGATCATTGGCTTTGAAATAAGAATAAAGATGCATGTTTAATTATTGCCAATTTTTTAAGTTTGGCTGTCTTTTATGGTAATTAAAAGCAGACATGTTTATAGGTTAGGATTTTTGTAACTTTTAGAAGCAATCGTGTTAATGGCCAAGTCCAATTATATTTAGGGGGAGTGTGGTACGTATGACACTCAAATTTTCACTAACAATTATCATTTGTCATAATGAAAATTAACTTTTGTTTTTATGAAACTTTTCCAAAGTTAACCTTCTTCTGCAAAAGCAATATTTGAAAAAAAAAACTAACCTAATTGGGTTTTAAGACAACATAGGTGTTTTGTTTTGTAAATAAAACATTTTGTTAGTATTACAAAATAAGTCTGCCATAATTATTATTTTCTTCTTTAATGATAAAATAAATAGTAAATACCACTTTTTAAAAACCTATCCAGAACCTAGAAAAACTGGGGGTAGTCTTAGATTCGAGTGAATACAGTAAATTGATTTTAAGTTTTAGGAAAAACATTTCTTCATATTTGGTTTAGACTTCTTGTAGAACTGAGCAGTTTTTCATTTCTCAGTACTTGCCTTTCTTGGATATGTTTACTATCATTTGAAGCTAAATATTGAATACATTTTACTAAGCTCATAGCATAAAGAGTAAAATGAGAAAACCTTACACGTTGTGAGAATAATAAAGGAAATTGAAAAAAACCAAAAGAAAAGGGGAAAAATAATCTACTAAGAATAAATATGATGAAGAGAGCCCACCTTAGAAAAGAGGAAAAATATGGGAAGAATCCAATACACAAAGGTGACATCTTCCTTTCTTCCGTCTTCTATAATGGAAGTAGTCACACATACATTTTAACACAAATAAAATATTTCATCATTGTTACCTTTATCAAACACAAAGAAGAGTGTACAAACAACACAAACACTGGATTACTACATTTTGAATTTAAATAAAAACTGTTAGAAACACATTGTTCTGTTTTTGGGAGTAGAGATAAATCTCTTGGCTGTGGGAATGCTTTCTAATTTCTCAGCCCATCAAACCCTATCTATGGCTTTGCTACATTGACAACATTTTCATGATTTAGCCTCACTCCGAAGAATCTTTGGACATCTTTCTAGATAATCTCAACAGTTGCAGCCCCTTAAACTTCACCCACATTAAATCAAAGCATAGTCTTACATTCCTTGATGTGAATCAATACTTCTATTATAGAAGATAGAAGAAAGGAAGATGTCACCTTTTTGCATTGGATTCTTCTCACATTCTTCCTCTTTCCCTATGTGGGCTTTCTTCATCATATTTACTCTTAGTAGTTAATTTTTTTTCTTTAGTTTTTTTCAATTTCCTTTATTATAAAATTATTTAGCCATTGGGCTACCTCATTTTTAAACACAATGTGATAATAA
The DNA here is from genome assembly GCA_902141385.1 of Timema californicum. Classification (NCBI taxonomy): domain Eukaryota; kingdom Metazoa; phylum Arthropoda; class Insecta; order Phasmatodea; family Timematidae; genus Timema; species Timema californicum. The sequence continues at coordinate 7,664 of CABFOW010004904.1, read as the reverse complement.
TTAATAATTATTTCTCAAAAATTTGAACTTATAATGCTTAATGGTAAGTGCTAATTGATACTTCTATAATTCCATAGAAAATAAAATATATCCTACTTTCACGAAAATTACTGAAAAAAAGGAAAATTAAGTTTCAGAAAGAAGAGCATAAAATACAATCATAAGTTTTTTTAATAAAGCTCAAGAGCTTTTAAGAGCCATTATTAGCCTAAAAATGTATATATCTGGTTCCATTTGACTTCCTGCTTCAAAGGCTATAAACCATTTTTCAGCGTCTACAACAATTTGGTGCATTCTAAATTAGCTCATTTGAAATTAGCCTTTGAAAAAATTCTGTGAAACATGACAAGAATGCACAGTTGACAGCCTTAAAAATGTGAGGTATCAATTTGCCGAGATTTATGCGACTTTTTTAATAAAGAATAAAACGTCAGTGATACAACATTGTCATCAGAAGCCAAGTCACTTTCTAACTTCTTGGATTATTTTTCTTTCATTTTGATTTCTGTCATCTGGTATGATTTGCTTTTTCAAGTAAACAACATTAGCAAGCTGATGAATAAAAAACTATTGATCTACCTGAATGCAACAGACATTTTAATACTTCCATAGCTTTTGTGAAGGGATATCGAGGTTCAGGTTATGTTTCTGCAATGATTACAGTGAAAGAAACATCCCCTGATTCAGGGATTAAAACCAGCTTTAAAGAAGTTGGTAAACCGAGAAAGAAAACAAACTAATGTTTGATTATAAAGCTGTTGAAGAAAATCTTCAAAATGTGGAAAACATGTTGAGATATGGTTTCTTCTTTAGGAATTTGTGTTGCATGTTTCACACTCCCTTCTGATGAGTTCCGATAGAATGAAATCAAGGTCGAGGGATTCGGCGATAGTGATCGATTCAGCCATTACCTTTTTGTCCAATGGCAACAACATAATGTTTGAACTGTGTTCTTTTTCAGTGTAAAAGTCACATTGTGTTCATTCCTTTTATATGTTATATTGGGAAGTTATGACTATACACACATTCTTCATTGTCTGTCCAAAAACTATTTGCTTCAAGTTTAGTTTGTTCTGTATTGTGACAGCATGTAAGAGGTGCAGGGCTAGTAGTAAATACAAAAGTAGAGAAATACAAGCTCTTTTACTTCCCTTCCCAACACCCTCTACAATACCAACTCTGGCCTTTATCTCCCCTGCATTGCAGTTTTATGTCTAACTTCACTAGCAGTACTATAGTGTGATTTTGGTAAGAACAGTAGAAGTTAGTTAATAAAACAATTTTAATTTATTCATACATCAAGTCATGTTATCTGGAGCTGTCACTTGATAGATATTATCAATACCCATTAAAGAGCATAAATAATATAGAGAAATGTTAGCAATGTTGACCGCAAAGAAATATGTTTGAAATTTCTTTGTCGTTCTTTCAACCAAACTCAGGGTTATACACATTATTAATATATTTGGTCTATTCAGTTAATTTTAAAAGTTGAAATATAAGTTTTATCATTAAGTTTACTTAATATTCTTATAATTTACCAGAAAAATACATAAACATAGGTCCACAAAATAAAGTTAAAACAAACAATTTTTTTTTCATAAAGACATTTTTAAGTATTTTAGGACTAGTTAAAAACTGAATAAACAGAGGAAGAGGTTTGTCAGTGTCGCTAGATTCCTTTTGAAGCAGGTCATTCCCATTCTGTCTCTGACAATAAAAACATTCCAGCACAGATTTGACCTTGCCTAACTAATAACAATACTGTTTAATCACATTTGGGTGGGCTGTGTGTTGAGATGTAGCCCAGGAGGCCTGCTTTGTGGCACTCGGATGTAAATGTTGCGGCGGTCGTCAAACTTGTGAAACTCGTCACTGTTTCTCCATTTCATTAATTCTTCTTGTGTGTTTCTTCGCCGGCGGTCAACATAGCTGATTACACAACTTGCTGGTATCCATATCAATGCCGTCACTAGGATCACCGTACCAACAATGTTGTCACGGAGGAACAGTAACACTTTGTTGATGTTGATATCTTCAATGATGTCCCAGAATCTTTCCACAACATCTTGGATAGTCTTCTCACATAATCCCTGAAACCATAGAACCAGACTCATATTCCGGAGGAGAGGGTGCTACTTTTGATCCATCTTATGACTTAGCATGCAAATGTACCAACCACAACTAAGGAAATATAATGGCTCTATTATAGCCATCAAGACTTCATTGTGTTTAGTAACCCAAATAAAGAGATGTGTCATTAAAACACCAAACAATTGCATTATTTATGTACCTTGTTACAAAATCCTTGAATACACGGTGTCCCATCTGGCAGGATGTCCATTGGGTCAACAGGAAAACATGTGTCATTCAAATTCATGCGGCAACATCGCTTGCACGCATCTCCAACTGAAATATAACCATAAAATACACATTGCAATACTATTCTAGAACAATGTGCAATTTAAAAATCTGGTTTAGAATTGCGAAGTGGGATAAATTTTATCTTTTTCTTCAAAAAACATAAAATTCTATAAGTTTGTATGTCATTATTAACAAATGGCCTACAAGATAACGCAGAAAGGTAAAGTTTATATACACTTGGTTCAAAGTGCCAAAATTGAATTCCATAAAGATGGTTAACCAACCTTTCTCGAGGTAGACTTCTCATGGTTTATATAACCATGCATACAGTTTTAAAATTAATAATTTGTAGGCTTGTGCAGGAATGAGATTTTGACTTCAGGAAATAACAATTACACACCACCAGAAAACTTTAGGCCTCAAAGTTCACAATTAAAACAACACACAATTAAATAACTTTCAGAGTACACCAGTCTCCTTCAGCAGAAGAAAGTAAAACAGTATGGCTAGAGGTTGATCATAGTCACTTTATTCTATTGTTGCCTTTTTCTAGATTCAAAAAGAGGTTTAAGCTCGAATTCTGCATTTGCTTGTTCAAACTTATGTCTTTACACTTGGTAGGTGGATAGAATGTTGTATTTATATTATATTCACTTATTAAATTAAGTTATCTATTATTTTTATATATAAACTACTGACTGGTGTGAGTAAGCCTGCTTGGTATAAAAAGAGAGAAGTTTATCTGAGTTTGAGCCAGGGGGTGCCTGGATTTGGTTTTATCTACAATACTTATGTCTTCACCAATGTGACAGAGCCATCATTTCCTAAATCCTTACCCACATAACATAACCTCAATAATGATGTGAGAGGCTTAAAAGTCTAAAAAACAAGAGAAAAATTATGATACTTCCTGATGATAAAGGATCCACCATGGTGATCCACAACAAATCCACCTGTATCATAGAAGCACAACAATTACAATAACTTAAAGATGAACATACTTACAAGGAACTGGGCCCTGAACCTACAAGAGAACACAACAATCTCATAAAGAAATTTTACAAGTACATGGACCCCATCAGGGCCTCTCTGCCAAATAATTAGAGCTCCTCCGACCCACTAATCCAGCCATACCCACACTCTTATCTCTTGCACAAAATTCACAAAATGAAAAGACCTCCACCAGGACAGTCACCCCATTGTTGCTTGCTGTGGGGGCTCCACTGAACATATTTTAGCGCTGGTCAACTCTCATCCTCAACTCTTGGTCCAAGCTTGGTATGAAGCTTTGCAAACGCTCTGATGGATGAGATTTATTGACATCTTCATGATTTGAAATATTCTGAAATTAATTACCCTTTTTATGACTAAGTACATTTCCCCGACCAAGTGTAGTACTAATATGTCACTAAACAGTCACGTCACCTCGCTGACCGAGAAAATTCAACTAATTGAGCTTCTTGAATACAGGTATTATAACTCCCCTTTTCCAGTCTTTCGGTACCTTGTTCTCATACCAAACCACTCTCAGTAGCCTATATAATAATCACTGTATACCTACTTTATAACTACTGCTCTAATCATTTGCAATCTGTTTGTCCACACCCGGTGCTTTCACTTGTTTCATCCTCTTTAATGTGTCCTCCACCTCTTTTCATGTTCCTCCTCTTATGCTATTTCTTTCTGCTCCCCTGTTTCACACTCATTCCTTTCCTCTTCCTGGCTGAACATTTCATCAAAATATCTCATCCATAGTTTCTTTCTTTTCTTCCTCTCCTGTCTTCAACATTCTTCCTTCTTCAGCCATCATTCTAACTTCTTGCCTTTTCTCTCTCCTCCTTATACAACACCTTCTTACTTCCTTCCATGTCCTATTTCAGCACAGTCATCCATTTTTGCATCCAATCCTTCCTGGCTTCCCATACAACTCGCTTGGCTCTTTTCTTCTTCTACATATATTCTTCCCGTTTCCTCATTTGTATTCTTAAAAATTCTTCTGAATGCTTTATTCTTCTCCTCTACTACTTCCTTCACTCTGTCGTTCCACCAAGGTGTCTCCTTCCCCTTCCTACCACATACCTCCTCTGGTGCTCCATCAGACTGTTATTAAACCTTTCCCATTCAACCTCTATACTTTGTATCTCGTCCTTGGGTATTAAGCTTTTGGCCTTTCTTAGGTACAGCTCTTATTCCTCTTTTTTTTGCCTCAATACCCTTATTATTCTTTCTTGTATTACTACCTCTATTCCTACATTCCCATCCCTTTATGTCTGCCACAAACAACGTGCTCACTATCAAAGGATACACTTGGTATTACCTTGATATTTAAGGTTTGCCTTTTCATTTCTTCATCCATGATAAAGTAGTTTATCACTGACTTTTGCTGCTTATCGCAACTATATCTAGTGATCTTATTACGTTCTCTTTCCTTCTTATACCACCTGTTTGCCACTTTCATTTTATTTCTTGCGCATAGCTCCTTCAGCCTTCTACCTCCCTCATTCTTCCTTCCCTGACATCACCTCAAACCCTACATTCTTTTTTCTTACTTTTGCATTCAGATCACCCAATACTATCTTACACTCGTTTTCCATTTGCCTTTCTAGGTCTTCCTCAAACTTGTATTTTTCTTCTGCATCACACACACTTGTGGGCCATATACTTGTATTACCTCTACCCATTTTCCTTTGTCATATATTGTCATCTTCATTATTCTATCGTACATCCCTACTACCTCCACATGCAGCCCTTTTCTCACTACAAAGCCTAATCCGTTTCTCCTCTATTCAACTCGCCATCCAATGTAGAAGGAAAACATTCCTTACTTCTCTCATGCCGCTCCCTCTCCACTTGGTCCCACTCTGGCCCAAGACATCCACTCTTCACTCATCCATCAAATTCACGATCTCTTCCATTTTTCCAGTCAGAGTACCTATTCTTAGCTTATGGTTGTCAACAATTTTTCCAGTCAGGCATTTTCTTATGTTTTCAGGAGTATTGGTTTGTTTTGGCCTCCGGCTTACTAAACCGGTTGTGGCCTACATCTGAGTAGCGGAGCTGCCGTTTATAGGTCCTCAGGTAGACCTTATATGATTAAATATAATCTAAAAATAACATCCTATCCATCTACCAAGAATAAAGACAAGAGTAAAAAAAAAGGTTTAAGCTTGGATTTTGCAGTTGCCTATTCAAACTTAAGAAACAGGCAACAGCAGAATCTAAGTGACCATGCTCAGCCTCTAGCCATGTTGTCATATAGTCCAGTCTGTATTTTACTCTCTTTGCTAAAAAAAAGGGGGGGAGGGGAGAACTGATGTACACCGAAAATTACATAATTATGTGTTTTATTGTATTTTAATTGTGGACTTTGAGGCCTACAGTTTTCTGGTAAGCGTGAAGCCTTGCCTTTCTCTCATCCTTTCAATGTTTAATTTAAAAGAGATGTATGGAGCCATTTTTCCTTTGTTCTTTTCTGCTGATGAAGGGAATTGATGTAGCTCGAAAATTTCATAATTGTCGGATTTGTTGTGTTTTTATTGCGAAATTCGAGGCCTATAATTTCTGCTAAGTGTGTAGGACTTGTCTTTCTATCATCCTTTCAATGTTTAATTTAATACAGCCACTTGGCACCATTGCTCACTTTTTAATATTTCATCTAAAAAGTTCTGAATAAGATTTCAACATAGGGTAATATAAACATAGGCCTATTGCAAATGCTATAATTGTTTGTCTCTTCTTAATCAAGCATTTTTTTTTATAAATTAGAGATGAGCCACTCGAATCTTCGAATCCTCGAATCCAACGAATTCTGACAGGTATTCGAGATTCGAGGATTCGGTGTTTTAATGGTTTTGATGGTTGAATCTTTCACCTTATAAACAAAGCATAATATTTTGAATTCAAAAATTAGTTAGTTAGGCCTACTTGAAAAGCACAACTTAATCCCTAATATTTATTTGGTCGGACAAAAGAGATAAACAAGAATTAAATCTTCTTTAAAAAATTGTTAGGTGTGTAAAATCTAACATGCCTAGTACCCTACCCTCCCACTTCTATGGGAAACTTGGACGTGACCATTTCGGCACATGCTCACTTCTAAGACTCTCACCTCATGAACAATCTTGTAAATATTTTAATGAACACATTAAAACTCTTTAAAAACTGAAAATCAAACTAGAATTACAAATAAACTCAAAATAAATAAAACAAATTACAGCCTTTTTTTAAACAGAAATAAGAACATATTACACATGATACAAAGTCAGCAGCCCTTACAGTGATTACACACAATATGTTTACTTGCCCGAGTGATGATTAAAATAAAGATACTGTTAAATCTTACTATCCAACTGGTTTTAATTATCTACAACTATGCAAAGAACCCCAATTTATTGAATACGATCCTTAAGTTAGACATTTTGTTGGGTTTCATGAAAAATACATACTGTCAACTTAATATGTTATTGAAGTAATTGTAGAAATATTCAAACTTAGCCCTTCCTTATAAAATGGGAATGAACATATTCTAGTAGAAAATATGTTCGTGTTTAAATAGAATGTATTCTCATAAATCGATATATCACAAGAATCGAATATATTTCTTGTTTTCTACACAAAAATAGATAATGGATATTATAATAATAATAATAATAATAATAATAATAATAATAATAATAATAATAATAATAATAACAACAACAATAATAATAACAATAATAATAAATCATGCTTAGGCATTATTGAGTTTACTCTTCCTGATGTATGTTTAATTGTTAAGCATGTTGTTTTAGCCTTTATTAAAAATATCCATTTTTAGTTTTGCTATCTTAATACAATAAATCATCCTTTAATGATGAATAATGTTGTTCAAAGGATAACAAGGATTAATCTGTTTATTTCACATGTTATTTTAGAAACTTAACTCACTCTAACAACACTTAAAAATAACTAAGACACACTCAAATTTTGATTGATCTAATTTTTAAACAATAATATGAGTCTAGATTGTTTAATTTGACTGTATTTTAACCTGTATTTTGCGAGGGGTGGTTGGGGTTGGTTAGAATTGAAAGCATGATTGAAATAAATTTTAATTTGCAGTTTAGGCCTATAATGTGTAATGTAGGTCTATTGGTAAATCATTGAAATTTCTAAGAATTTGCTAGGATTTGGATCCGAGATTCGAAAATAAAATTTAGATTCGGATTTGAACCATCTTTATGTTAGAGAAAGATCGCCGTGGGTCAAGTGAACCGAAACAAACAAGATAACACAATAAAACAAACGTTAGTCAGCACAAT
>CABFOW010004903.1:46573-49603 GCA_902141385.1 Timema californicum | reverse complement strand
AGAGTGACCCTATTCCTCTTGTGGACCAATGACACCCTCTTTATTACTCTCTCCATTACTCACCAGTGACCCCCTCCCTCTTTTTTTTACCAGTGATCCCCTTCCTGACCAGTGACGCCCTCCCCTTACTGACCAGTGACTCCATGATTGAAATTGTGTTATTCTTGTGAAGCTAAGGCTGGGATGAATCAATATTAACTATTATAATGTGCAGCTGGTTACATAGATCAATTAATAAGTTCTTGAAGATCTTCAATCATTATTGGATTCAAGTCCCAATATATATTTTCTTTGTGTGGAGGAGAGTATATATATCCTTTATCACATAAAAGCCAACAAATATTTTTTCAAGTTAAAATTGCTAAAACGTCCTATTAATTTTACAAAACGTTTCATTGTTGATACTGAATAGTTCAGTATTTTTTTTATAGATTCTAAATATTAAACCCAAATTGTTTTGTGTGTATTAGATATTTTAAAAAAATTGTTTGGCCTGTATTCTGTAGGACTAGATATTTTATCATGTATGTTTGAGAGTAGATTAATTGTGCTAGATCTATCGGTCTGTAGTGTTACTATTAGTTTGCTTGGTTTGCATTGTTAACAACAGATTGTTCTGTTTGCATGAAATTTACGCCTGATTCCTGTGCTGTAATAATGGGGAAAATATTTGTTTCTAGAAAATAAACAAGGAAGGAAACTCTTAATAAATGAAAAACTACCCTACTCAAACAAATTTCTTACAACTAAGGCCCTGTTTATTTTTATTTTTATATTTTATAAAATAATACACCATCACGCCTGAGTGCCTTTATATTTAGGAAAACTATAAATCGTGCTTTTGCTTGTAGTATAAACATCCCCTAATTACAACGTAGGTACTTTTTAATTAACCTAGCTATTTGATTTAATTATTTATAAATATTTTATTACGTTAGCTTTTTCTCAAAAAAATATTATTACAGGATTATAAACACGTAAAATGTAAATAAAAGCAAAGAGCTATCAGAGAGTCATGATGCATAAAAGCAATTTTTCATTTTTCTTGCTACACCTCTCTCTCAACGCTCATGAAAACAGCATCCGGCCGTCACCACAGCAGCGCTGTGTAGTGGTGAGAACAGTTAATGTGTCTTGTTGTATGAGTCCTTGTTTACGTAGCCCTGCACATATCCGGAACTGTCAGGCAGGTCCTTGCGCCCAGCGATCCCTTTCCCTTTGCCCGTCTCGTCAAAACGCTGCTTGTGGGCGCCTGTGTACTTGGATGCGTCCGTCAGACGTTCCACTGTCGAGGCAGCCTTCGACGCGGCCTGTAATAGAGTATAATATGGTAGAAACGGCTATCGTGGCATTTTGTGACTTTATGAGAACACAAGGTAAAATATCAGCTAGGTAATGAAAGTTACAAGATCATTACTACATCAAATATCGGACTCAAAAGTGAGCAACAAATGACTATGAGAAGACAATACAGTGTGCAGCCATTGATTTTATAGAAATAAGTGTGAAGCCAATGTATTTTGAGATTGAAAAGTCATTGAAAAGTCAAGTCAGGCAACTTGAAAATAATTGTACATAATGGATTTTAAATTAAGCTACCAATATTAATTATACTACTATACCCATACTCCTCAGAAATGGCCTGTGTGGATCGCTAAAATAAGGAATTCGCTAGCTTGAATAGAACAAGCCACTGTTTAAACAAACCAATGGCTGTGATGGACTATGGTAGCATATATTTATTTATATTGGTTTATATTACACTCTAGTGCCTATTTAAACTAAGATCAAAAACAAATTAATGACATCATGATCATTAAATTTGATTCGGGTTAAATAATACCCTAGTGTCCATATAAACTAACATCAAAGATTAATTTATGGTCTGTATTATTTAGCTTGAGATGGCAGCTTGTTGTCTGAACCTGTTTAACGGATCGTATATTATAAGTTCCACCCTTTTGTCTTGAAACAAGTTTGATTTATTTTCTTTGTCAAAAAATATTGTTTACAAAGACATTTCGAAAGACGCAATCTATACCAATACAAATTAAGAAAAGATTAATAAAAACTAATTCATTATGTTCTACTGAGACCACCGATACTTTATTTAAGGGAAAGTTTAAAATCACCTGCGATTAGGCTTAGTACACCTAAGGGAAGTTTAGTGGAGAGAAGAGAGTTTCGTCGACCAGTTTTATGTATTCACCCCTTTGTTTTTATTTATTGTTTGGACATCATTGCTATTTGCACTAAGAAATGTTAAGGAGAAAGGTGGTAGAGTACTCGAAATAAATAACCCTCGAAGAGTTTGCAGATCGAGCCCCCCAAAGCTAGATGAAAGCGACCCTTGGTAAGAACACCCCTTCATTCTTATGGTTTGGACAGCATTGTCGAGGAAGTTGGGAAGAAAGTGTGGAATGTAATCAATAACGAGGCGTCAGGGTAAGCAGGATAAGCTCAGCTATCTCAAAATGTTCTGAAAAAGGAGAGAAACCATCCCTTTGCATAAAACAGATGTAGCATTGAAATTTTAATGGTCATTTTTTAAAGCGTGGTGACATTTTAGCAAGCGTGCGAAGTGAATGTGTCTTCCTTTATGCAAGATAAACTGATACCTTACCGTCTTAACGCACCCGAAGAATCATGCCTACGGGGAGCTAGGAAGGCTAAGCGCGCTCAACTATTCATCTCAGCCACTGAAGGCAACCAGTAAGCCGGCTATCCTCAACTCATTAGTGCTACATTCTCACCACACAGAGTGTGTTCAAAGGCTTAGGTCAGTGTGGATTAGTTTAGTTTTGTGGCTGTGACTTGAATTTTATTGTTTATAAAGTTGTTTTAAATTTCGTATTATAATATATTTGAGTTAGGTTTTAGGATCTAATGTATGTACCGTAGGAAAAAATGGGAGATGCTGTAGACATCAACAATGACTCTTTCAATTTAGTTGAATTTTTGTTAAATAAGTCTACTGAGGCTTTGTATTTTGAACGAAAAGTGCATTTAAAAGTAAAAATAGTAGACTAA
>CABFOW010004903.1:21573-41573 GCA_902141385.1 Timema californicum | reverse complement strand
CACCCTCAATAACAAATAAAAATGTCCTCCTTACAATTTACCTAAGAAAAAGCCTTAGAAGTTGGGTAGTATTAAACCTAAAGATATGTAAGTGAAAGAGATATTGCGTAAAAGGTGGAGTCATTGAAAATGTATCATTTATTTAATATTTCAATATAATATGTTATTACAGGGAAAAATCCCAAAACCTTCAGAAAATGTCGTGATCCCTACAGCAAAGTTTCATTTGAAGAATGCGCAAAATATTATAATGATTACCTTCATTAAATTTAAGTTAACAATGTCGTAAGTTAAATACGAAATTATATTTCAAGAAAGTACAATACAATTTTTTTTTATATTAAATCTCTTTGAAATCCTCTTTTTTCTAAATGAAATATAAATCGATTTAATTATTGTTTACAGCTCTCAAACACGATTAAATATCGATATAAATAATATGCCTTACATCGGCTTACCCTAAACATAAATAATATCAAAATTGTTTATTATTGATCTTAACGTTATTAGTACACATTTAGTTATCCTAGTCTAAATACTACTTTTTTATAATCAAAGTAAATATGGTGATTTCCAATAATCTCCTCACTAGTGCTATTAACGTTCAATAAACTAAGTCCAAAAATACTTCCTATTAACAACATAATCACCCGCGCTATTGTCTAACTAGCGTCCAATAAACTAAGTTCATATAGAGTTTTCAATCATTATTTCGCTTGCGCTATCAGAGTTCAACACCATAACTATTATCTCATAACATTTAACCCAAGTTTTAACACTAAGACAAAATATAAGTCCAAATAAAAGTTCCAAGACGCAACATTTGACCAAACAAATGTTGTTGATATTCTTCTACAACAGTTAGATAAATATTTACTGTGCCAAAAAGGACTTTGATATTCCTATATTATGAAAACTATCTAAAGTCTCAGCTTAGTCATACCCAACCAGAGTCTTACAATTTTGGTTTATAAAATAAACAATTAAATAATATTTAACCAAAAGGAATTTAGAAGAAAGAAAGAAAGAAAGAAATAATTATTTGTCGAAAGAGAATTTTGCTTACATTTTAATTCTTAATATCTGAAGCCTTAGCTATTGCCGAAGCCAGTCCAAGAGTGCTCTTCCACCGTTCGGCTGTTGCCCGACTCAGAATATCCATCTTGACAGTTACGACAAGCTAGGTCATCTGTGAAAGGGCTGATTTCCTGTTTGAGTACCGAGTCATAGTCATGACTCTTAACCTCGCGAATGAACTTGTTTACCAGATGAAATGAAACCGATGAAATGAGAGTGTAGAATACTACACTTGTATAATTGTGTCTCCCGACTCAGGATGTCCACCTTGACAGAAACGCCAAGCTAGGTCATCTGCGAAAGGGATGATCTTGTTCGAGTATAGAGTCAGTGTTGTGACTCCTGACCTCGTGAATGAATTTAATACCTTGTACAAAACAGTTGTATAATTAATTACACTGTGAGGTGAAATTGGTGATACTGAATGATTGCGCTGGGTCTCGGGATTTGGGGAGGATTTTCTTGACTGGGATGTGGGAAGGTGTGTATAAGGTATGATGATGAGATGTTGATATTCTATGAGTCGATTTCCGGGAAGAGGATCGAAAGGTTTGACTTGACTGTAGGGATTAGGTTTGACGCGGATGGTTACATATCCATTCCCCATCAGGGGCTGACCACGGCGCCAGTATTAATCTCTGGCTCGTAGAGAACCTAGTCGGTCGTCCCTGTGGAGTCCGGCGGTGGCAAAGGTAATAAGAGTTGCTTGTTAGAGAAAGATTTTCTTTTCTTGGGATTAGGAGTGTGGTGGATACATTTCCATTCACCATCTGGGGCCGGCCCCGGCGCCAGTATTATCTTCTGGCTAGTGAGTGCTCTTCCAATTGCACAACCAGTCTTATATATGATTTGGCACAGCTCACTGAACATAGAACGACGGTATCACAAGGGGAAGGGAGGCACACCAAAGAAAGTAAACAAGGGGGGATCCACACGCAGTATAGGCTTCCACACTATTCTAGAATAATTGAGAATTAACTTGACACTGGTCTAAGAGACTCTTCTTTCTTCCGAAGTTCATTGGCCTGGGATATCTTGTGTTGTATACATTCGTCGGCACCACCTCAGTGTCTCGTAGCTTGTTGTCGTGGCCGGGCGTGTTAGTTGTGACGGGGAGTATAGAGTCCGTAGCTGGGTCAACAGTAGTCGGCGTCCGAGTAATGGGGTAGGTCTATGGTTTATTCACTTAGTCATCTTGGACTTGCAGCTAATGCTACAATTTTAATCTGTCACTTTTCCAACAAAAATCAAGTTTGTGCTTATCTCCAGGTATGCTGTTCTCAATAAGTTGGTGAATGAAATTCCCCCTCTTTCCAATCCCTATCTATCATTCCTCTTTCTTTGCTGGCTCAATTACAAAGTTTACTTTTACTCTGAACCACCGTAGTTTCAAGCTGAATGGTTTTGCTTTTTCCTCATCTCAAAGACCTACCCCCTTCCATAATTCTCTTCACACTCACTAATACCATGGTAATACTTCCTATTTCCTTTGTAATTATCTTGACATGGGTCTACCCAGCTTTGTTGCCTGAATAAACAAAGAATAAATATATATTTTTAAAATGTGCCCAAGCACCAAAATGGTGGTGAGTAGTTAAATAGTTCCTTTTGTCTTTATTTTGATCTTGTTAAAACCTTAAATAAAGCAGTATTTTTTAAATTTATTTTTGTCAACTTAGAGGGAGTTGAAACAACCCCCCCCCCTCCTCCCCGCCCACACACACACACACACACACACACACACACACACACACACACCCATGGCTATGGCATTGAGTATTGCTTACAACCACATGTAATGTCACAATCGCTGTTGGAAACTTAACATGGCAGTTGACCGGTCTTGTGTATAGCGTTGAGGCTGACCTCTGAGCCTGGCGGGAGTAAGTAAATTTGCCTTGAAAAAGTAATTGGTGCCCACCGCACTACCACTAGTTTTTAATGTGCTCTAAGATACAAAAGGGTTGGGGATCTGTCTTAAACGAATCCTTTAGTTTGCTATATGAAGATAAAAACGTATTTGTAAGTTATGTGACACCCACAGACAATCGGGAAGCGTGTGTAAAGAACAACCAAGGGATCACAAGAGAAAATATAGTTTTATTTTAATTAAGTCAGGTATAAAGGTAATGAAGATACATCATATATTTCAACAATGACATAGAGAGCCAATTTGTAGTCTGGCAATAAACATCAATTCAAGATGATTCAAACTATATACATGAAATTGCGAAGCCATAAAATTTACTTTAAATATCGATATATAATAAATAATGTACTGTGTCAAAGCAGACACCAGAATAGTAAGATAAAGTGATTAAATCTATAATATATAAGTCTCAACAATTGCCGTTGAAGTTGCCGAGTTGGAGAGTTTAAGTTTATAATTGACTTTGAAGTGCTTAATATGGTTCGTAAACCGCCGTTAGAATCTATACAGCCTAACATGATAACCTAATTTTAATTTTAATATATATATACAATAACCCACGCAGTTAAAGCGTGCATACATTATTTTACTAACGTCCCTGAAACTTGTAAAAATACCAATGTAATCGCTTAACTGAACTAAGTGAAGATGAGAGCGCACCACACGTACACAAAGAGTACTAATGCAAATCATGAATTCCCCTTAAAAACAAATATTATTGGCCCGCGGTTCATCCACGTTAAACCCCACCAAAAAACCCATCTACAAAACATCATTATGATAAAGTAAGCCCAAATAACAATTTTGAAAAGAATCCCTCCCCATTATTTATATCAGAACAGAATTTTGAATAAAGTTTCCTAGCCCTAATTTATATCGGCACCATCACCTTTGTAAAAGCCAGTGTTACAATAAGTGCCGAGGTAAATAATACAAGCCATTATATTGTAGATACAGCCTATACATGTTCTCAGAGGAGGGAGAAAGCAGGTTGGAAACAAAGAACAAAAGAAGGGAGATGACTAGCGCTCTCGAAGCTTAGCGGTCAGTCCAATAACCACTCGAAGTTTACAGAACATCCCAGATGGCGGAACCGGAAACGATCTTGGTCAAGTTAAATCCTTGTTTGTTGTGGGCTGGGCTTCGATGACGAGTGAGGCGCTGACCAGCGTCTCGTTTCAGTCGAAATTGTTCAACCCACGGGAGAGGATGTCTTAGTGTGTATTAGTGCTCCATCAGACGGAGAGAAGCCAGTAATTCCATATTACTGGGTAGTATGCGTTAGATGTTGTTATTCGTTGTAACATCGTTACAGTTATATAGCTTAGAGATTTAAAAATTATATTAAAAATTGAGTGTTCTTAATTACCATAACTTAGCTAATTGGTTCATAATTTTTAAAGATAAAAGCAAGTATTTTTAAATATAATTACACTGGTTTTAAAAGGTACAGCTTCTTTTAGGAATGAGGGCTATACTAAAAGGTTCATCATATTCGTATTATTAGTATTTGTATTATTCTCTCATATAAACATAGAAACCTACTTGTGTCTTCAACAGAATTGGTTATAAGACCCTCTCACTCTAAGAAATGGGTGGTGATTATCGGTGGACAACGATTTCACCAAGGAGCTGGGCTTAAAATCACTTCCAAGAACTGACACGTAGAATAAGTTTAGATACAACATATTTTGTATTGTAATCTATGTAGTAATACTTGATTGCAACCTACTTAAGTGGCCCTCTTGTTAATAACAGTATGCTGAATTTTCCAAGTATATATTATAGGTAAAACAATATTTTAATTGGTTAATTTAACTATGGGAAGAGTTGGTTGGCAGCTCTTCCTTTATCTTGATTTATGTGACGCTTCATTGTTGCTGTCATTGCAAAGTAGGCATTTGCATTTTCTATTTTAGTGAATTAGTGAATATTGTTGATTTTATTCCATTAAAAACTCTCACAAGAAAGAAAAGACTAATTAAGGAAATATATTTGAGAAGGGTATATCTATTATAAGTTATAAAAGCTGTTTCATTAAAATATTTAGCTGTAAATCTCCTTTTTATATTAGTTGCTTCTCCAATTCTTTAATAAGTATTGACTTTTAGGTCTTAGAGACTGTTTGTTTTCTCCAGAGACAGAGTGTGGATCTGTTATGGTCAAAGCCCAAAGTCTAGCCAGTTCACGAAATTACCGGCTACTTCTAGTTTTGGCCACCTAAATCAGCTAAAGTCTGAAATAATTTACCAGCAGTTCTGGCTTTGGCTGACCAGTTCTAGATATGGCTGTAGGAAACTGGCCAAAGCACGAAATATATGATTTTTTTTTCAGTGCATCTTCACGAAATTAATCAATATGTTTGCTGAAAGGTTTATTTACTATTGCAATGACAAAACCGCTATAAGCAATATTGTAAACATTGTGAAATCCTTTTACTTTCCCTTGTTTGTGCAGTCTGAGCTGTTATGACATTTGGAGCTACTCATTTACACGTGCATCGACGTGCTGAACATTTTCTAGTACAAAAGCATCTTGATAATCCTTGAACTCCATGTAAAGACTGACTCGATGATGATACTCTTAACGATATATCTTTATTCAAAATGTAATTCCAATTAATTAATTCACCTTTAACAATGGTAAACTCCCTTCTGGCACACAATTGCTTTGACTCTTCGAACTCTCTCCCTAGCTTATAGAAATCATTCTTTACAGACAAAACCACATCGAGCATAGTTTGTGGGTCAGTGTGTCCTCTGTCCATCTCCGGCACCTGTGTGAAAACGTTGTCTCCGACTGTTGTCGATGGAAACTTCTTGTCAGAGGTCTGAAGTATTTTTTAGGCCTGTATGTCTAAGTTCTTGTGAGCTCGAGATAGGTTTTTCATATCTTATTTATTGTTACAATACTAAAAATAGCTTTCCTGCCATATCCTTCACTTTCTTCATTTGACAGCTCTTTGACATTATAACTTTTCTTTCACACATGACACAGCATGCTTTTTTGTTATTGTTGGTTGTTTATATGTTTTCCATGCTCGTATTGCTATCTCGACCATCGTTTTCATTGCATTTTCCTGAATGATCCTTCTTAGAATTGTCTAATATTACAGAACATAATTTATTTTCAATTTCATTTTCAGATTAATCTAAGTCTTCTGATATAATCTCTTTTGCGGTTTCTGTAGAAAATTGAGAAGTTCTGAACCCTACTTTCACTTTACAAACCAAACATAGTTTCATAAGAAGACTGCTGAACACCTTGATGAAAGAAACGATGTTTCCTAAATTGTGTGAACCGTAGAACTTTCTGCCCAGTGGCTGTGTTATTTGTCTGCATCTAAGTACTCAACATGTGCTAAACATCTTGATTTAATCTCTCTATTAAGCCTTGACTTTTGCTATGACGCGGTTTATAATGTACAATTTTTAACTCTGACCAAATATTTGGAAATTCATTGACTACTTTAATGGCAAACTCTCGTCCTTGATCTGACTGAAGTACACTCGGTGCCCATATGATTGTAAAAATGTCCAAAAGAGTGTGTATACCTTCTTCTGCTCTTTTTATCATTAATGGGTATAAAAAAAACAATTTTATCAGATGGTCCTGATCATTCAAAATAAATCTGAGCTCCCCATGTGCATTACTTTGCATAAATAACAAGATCAACCTGACAGCAGGAACTAAGCTTGGTAACTAAACCCTTAGAAGGCATTGATGTATTGGCTTGACATGACTTCGTAAATTAATATACATCATTACTGTGTGTTTTTTGTGACATTTTTGTACTTACATTTCATAGCCACTTACAGCTATTGCACTAACTTTCTTGAGAATTCGATAATCAACACTGTATTTAGATATTTTTTTCGCTTCCCTTCTTTACTTGAGTACAGTTTTATTTTGAAAACCGATTACGGCTATCGCTTTTGATTTTACAAGATCCATGAGGCAACCATTGAACTTATCTCTTTCAAAGTAATTCCGTACTTTTCACACTCTTCACTTTGCTCACTAACTGGTATGTCTACTGCGTATCAAAGCTGGGACTACACTGAACAAAAGAATGTGAGACAGCAAACAAACCTGTCTAGTTGTAGCAACCACGTTATTAAGAGGGGCACTTCAAGAAATGGCCAGGCTGGCATGGTCATTTCGCTTTTTGGATAGCAGAACGCGAATTAATACTTTCCCACTTCAATATTTTGCGATTTAGCTGTGCCAGCTGGTCACTGTGGGAAGAGTCCAGCGAATTCACGACGTGATGGTTTTCAACTTTGACCACAATATATCCACTAAGTCATGCGATAGACTATATAATCTGCGGGAAAGTGGCTTCCTGTTATTATACGAGTGTGGGTGAGGTCTTAATCTCTTCGTATTACTGTAGAGCGTAAGAATTTTGAATGTGATAAGCTCTAAAACCAGGCAGGTACCAGGTATACCAACAAACAAAAAGGAATTATTATTATTATTATTATTATTATTATTATTATTACTAGCACCGCGTCTTACTACCCGTTCGGGTTATACGCACTTACGCTAATGTGTAATGGTAGGGTGATTGTGAGATGAAATGAAGGACCTACAGTTTAACGTGGAATCCGAACCTCGGTGGAGGCCTGGCATTCCTCACATTCACAAGATGTCTTGTCAGAGGTGAAGGAAGGGTTTGGTAATCAGATAAATCTTTGCCGGGACCGATTATAGAACCCCGGCCGCCAGCATAGAAGTCTGACACCTTACCCCTAGACCGCCAGGTCACCAACAAAAAGGAATCCAATAATTATGTCCTACGGATATTTATATGTTGAAAACTGACTGAAATCGTAGATTTGATATTTTTGGTCGGTGCAGAACATGTCATAACTGAACTTTATTGTGTAAATTGAAGGCCCCTTTTAATATCCCAAGGATTTTCTTTAAAAAATTGCAAAATATAGTGTAGCATTATCATGGGTGGTGGGTATTCACAAACCGTGAGCCATAAGTTGTCGCTTTTTTCAAATATTGAAGTGCCTGGTTAATTTATTACCAATGAAAATATACATCAAATATTCACGATCATATTTATAAACAAACAAATAACACTAACTGATTTACAAGTTTAAATGGCACACTCAAAATATTCAAATAAATAAAGGAAACACGAAATAGTGAAATAAATCATTTAAACCAAATGTTACAAATATCTGTGTAACCCCTCAGTGCTATACTATTAGTAAACTCATTTGTCTGTTTAATGATATGTTAACCCAATATTTTGAGAACACATATAGGCATGTTTAGGTGGAGAAAGGATACTCTGTCAAATATTAAAGTTGTTAAAATCTAGGATAAATTCGTTACGGCCCTACACAGTAAGGATAAAAATCTGTCATGCATAAAAGACTAAAGAAAAAGAGTAGCCCAGGTAAAAGGTGTGACATCTCCTCCTAAACAACAAGTAGGTTTATGAAACTGTACTTTTTTATATGGTTAAATTGTACCTAATAATGTAGTTTACAGCTATTTTACAGCCAACAAGTAACTTCTACTGATATTATTAACTATACTTCACACCCAAAGAAAACCTCTAAAGGGAATGTTATATTCAAGAACTACATACTAGCGTTACTCTATTTATCTAAGGTGCTGCCACAGTGCAAGTTTTTTACCTAGAGGGTAATGGGTGGCGAGTCGCCAAGCAACCCACTAAGTAGCCCTTGAGGTACATTTCCATCACAGGCAGCCAGATGGCACCGGCCGCACTGCCCGCTCCAACTTACCAAACCAGCCTAGCAAGTCGCCAGGCGTGTAGCGAGGGAATTAGTTGTGTTGGATAAATTCACCTCGCCACCATGCGTTCAGTCATGGAGGACTGCTGATCTCGGCCGTTTACAAGCGGAAAGCGATATGGGCCAAGGAAGTTGGCGTAGATGGTAAGTGAAATTTTATGCAGTGGCGGCTTGTAGCTAAAATTAGTGGGGGTGCTGCTCCAGAAAATGTTTAGCATTTGTTTTAAAATCGTGTAAAAGGGGGAAAAAACGTGTATAAAAAGTACATTTATTCAGAAACTTGATAAAATCTTAACAAAATAAAAACAACATTTTTTACTTTAACTTAAACTGTTTCAGTTCAAACGTGATCTATTCATTTAAAAATGAAATCCAATCTTCTTGTTTTAATTTGCGCAAAAAGTTCAATAATTTTCTCCTTGATCTCTGTATGACAATTGAGGAAATCTTTCTCGATTTAAAGTACTGCAAGTGCATTTAGTCTTTCTGTTAAATAAAAGAACAAAAAAAAATCAAATAGAATAGCTGGAAGCAGAATAATAATCTAATTCTACACTCTTCTACACTTTATCACATTCAAGAATATAATACACGGTTCTTAAGCACAACACAAGCTGAGTAAAAACAAACTTCCTTCCACCATCTCGGTACCTTCCACCAGAGCCGGTACTGCGAGAGCAATAGTGCTCTCTCTACCTGGCAGTCCCGCCTTCCTCCCCACCCCCTCCTATGTGTGCATGCGCACAATAGTCAAACACCACGTCCCTGGCACTGTGAAGTGCACAGTTCAATATAAAGATTTTTGTATCTTTTCCATAAACTGGGGATGGCTACTGAAGTACTGACATTAAGCAAAGGAATATATATTGTACTACAAAAATAAATAATGAATTAAAGAAAAAAGGACTCTAAAAAAATCAAATAGAATAGCTGGAAGCAGAATAATAATCTAATTCTACACTCTTCTACACTTTATCACATTCAAGAATATAATACACGGTTCTTAAGCACAACACAAGCTGAGTAAAAACAAACTTCCTTCCACCATCTCGGTACCTTCCACCAGAGCCGGTACTGCGAGAGCAATAGTGCTCTCTCTACCTGGCAGTCCCGCCTTCCTCCCCACCCCCTCCTATGTGTGCATGCGCACAATAGTCAAACACCACGTCCCTGGCACTGTGAAGTGCACAGTTCAATATAAAGATTTTTGTATCTTTTCCATAAACTGGGGATGGCTACTGAAGTACTGACATTAAGCAAAGGAATATATATTGTACTACAAAAATAAATAATGAATTAAAGAAAAAAGGACTCTTTATATTAAATGTTATCGATAATATCAAGTTGAAATAGGGGAGGAGGGAGGTGCTACAGTTCCGCAGTGCCTATACATGAGCCGCCACTGATTGTGTGTTTATTGACTTAATGTGTCTTTATTTTGTGGATATTATTTTAATATAAAATAGGGTTTTACGTATAATTTTTGTAGGATTCAGATACATTTTTCTGTATTCAGTACAGAATCCTATTACAAGGAGCTTGTCCACATTGGGCGAAAGAAGTGAATGAAGTGCAATGTGCGAAAAAGTGTATGTGTCTGTTTATCTATCCGAAAATATGGTAACTCTGGGGAAAAAATAGGTATTCTGAAAGATATTTTATTGACAAAAATAGTTTTATGAGCTGAAAACATCAAAACAGTGGAAATTATCGGGAACTTAATTACGGCACCAATGACACATTATTTTGGACCATGTTGTGTCTACGAATGATGTTTACTGGAAGAGCATAGTCTTCTTGCCACAGAATTGCACCAACACCATTGAAGTATACCTAGAATGTTTCCGGGGCTCTTAGTGTAACTGCTGGAAAGCTATGTTTTACCAGTGCCATGTCTTCGTCCTTTCTGCATGTTATCTGACCCAGTTGTGGAGTGCTATAGGCTTCAAACCCATCATGCGTTTGAATGTAGTTTTGCAAAATTCAAATTGCTTTTATCATTTCAAGAGCATGCGGTACTCTTGTCTCAATTGACTTGTTTAACAGTCTCCATTTAGCTGTCATTAAGCATTCAACACTGTTCCTTGCATGACTCAACTGATAGTTAAAAATTCGTTTCTCATCATCCAAGTCTCTGCCAGGATAAGGTCTTATCAAGTAAGGAGGTAAAGGGTACCCTTCATCACCAAGGGACACAAATGGCGCTTTTATATCCGTAAAAGGGAGAGGTCTTTCTTTTGGGACAGTGAGTTTATTTGCTTCTAGTCGATGAAAGAAAAAATACGTCCGAATATTTCGACCATCACTTTGTCTTCCCGAAGTTCCTATGTCAATAGCAATTAGTTTGTGGTTGGCATCCACAACTGCTTGAAAAAGAATGGATAAAAATTGCTTGTAGTTGTAAAATGTTGATCCACTATTGGAAGGAGGTCTCATTCGTACATTCTTTCCAGCAATGCACCCAATACAATTAAAAAAATTAAATTTTTCGAAGAACTTATATGCGACTGAATAGCCCATATTTATTGTGGGTGTTAGCATTCCATCTTTAAACTTATTCCATAAAACCATACATGTGTCAATAATTATTTCCGATCCTCTTGTTTTTCCCATTTTGAAACGTCCAGCAAGAGAAGTAATTGAGTCTCCAGTGGCCAGGAATCTGGAAGGAAAATAACAATAATTAAACTTTATCACACAATTTCATTCAAAAGTAAAACCTTTGTTTTTTACATTCCTAACTAAACATTAGCTGTTTTTTTTATGTTTCAGTGAATGTTGCCAATAGTAGATGGAAAAATCTCTGCGCTTACTTTATGTACCAGGTGCGTGTGTTAGATAGACCAATATCTAGAAATGACGCTTGTATCAAAACCACAAGCTCTTGTGCATTTTACAACCAACTGTTGTTCCTTAGGGGTGTTTTGATGTCCTCAGATGATGTGAGGGAAGACAGTATAGCTTTGACACAAGTTTCAGAACTGTCCGATAAATTTCTGACCAATGAAACCAATGATAGTTTTAGTGCAGAATATTTTCTGGGTTCATCCGTATCAGAAGTAGGAACAAAAAATGACACAGGTACTGATACAATTTCTGGTTTTACAATGGCATTCAAACCAATAGCTTCGACAAGTCAATCAGGAGCTTTAAAGAATAATCTTAATTTTATAAATTATGAAGGCAGCTCTTAAGCTGAGAAAATGATTGATTTTAGTATCAAAAGAGCAAATATAAATAAACGGAAACTAAACGTTAAAAATAAAGGACTCGCACAAAATAAAGGTAGGGAAATACTTGATATTGAGAGATGGAAGGTCGAGCTACTCGAGAGGGAAACTAGCGCAGATAACAACCCAGGTCCTCTATTTTTCAAAAGTCTTCTTCTGTACATACAGGGAATTTACATCTACACAAAAACTCTGGATTTGGTCAGAAATTCAAAAGTTGATTTTGGCGGAGTATGAGGAAACGCAGCAAGGCTCGGGTAAAATCAAGGGTTTCACCAGTAATTCAACAAGAATGGTGGAACCACATCAGTCACACTACTATGGTTCATTTTCATCTGTGTCTACTCCATCTCCTGCATCACAACCAACCTACACCAATATGTGGTCTATGGAATTTTTGTGACTTCATTCAGAAGAGCATCAGCTCCTAGTAACTCAACACACTTTACTATTTTTTAAATAAATAAGTTTTAGATAAATATCATAATTGCTTACCTTACAGTATTTTCATTGATTTTTTTAAGTTTCTTTCAGAATTTGTGGATCTAAATAAACTCGTGTTTTATCATGCAAAACATGGTATTGTATTATTATGTAAATAAAAAATATATAATTAAATTAGTATAAATAACATTTACCTTAATGCGAGAATCAAGTGCTGTTCTGCAGAAATTGCTTCTCTGAAATTTGTAGACGTTCTCTCAAGTTTGTCTTTTATTTTACTTAGAAGATGACCAACGGAATCGACTCATCAGTGCATATTTAAAAAATGTATTTGGGTAGTTTCTCATCTTCTTATAAACTCGCCAAAATTCACCAGCATAGTCTCTGTCTAAGCTGTACTCATGTACCCATGACCTATTTTCATTTCTCATCACGTATCTGAGACAGGAGCTAGCGTAGAGAAGAAATCTTTTGGAAAATTTTGAGAGACATGTTCAACGCACAGCCAACAGTTTCACACTGGGGCCCCACGTTGATTGATATCTATATTATTCCATCGTGCAGTACGGCTGGAGTATATCCACCCTTTACCCACGAGCCTCCACCCTCTAGCCTCCAAGCTACCCACTACCCACCTGTAGAGTGGTTCTAGGCTTAAGGATACTTTTGACCTCCTTCGGTTTACCTAGCATGAATGACCTGTACCTAGTTTTTCTACCGCAAGCCTTGATAACTAATACCCCAGACTCACTTGAACTTCTTAAAATAGATGCCTGTGTCGGTGGTTGTGATCTTCTTGCCATCGATAACCTTAGCCTGTTTCATCCACTTGTCACTTTGGGAGAGCGTGATATGTCGTCCATCAGACTTGGTGTCACCAAATTTTGAGAAGGCTCTGAACTGCGTCTTGAAGGTCGGTGTGGCTGTCACCGCAGGAGGTTCCGGGGTGCTTGAGCCCAGAATGTCCCTGGGAGGGGGTGTCTGGCAGACGGCTCCCTCTGCAGACTCCTGAAGAGGAGCCGGGGAATGCGAACTATCTCCACTACAATCTGACATCCTGAAAAAATTAATATTGCTACTGAGCCACTAATAATAGTTGTGGTTATATAATATGCTTCTCACCAAAAAATATTATTTACAGCAATAAATCTTCCAAAGTCATTGATTTTTAACTATGTATTGAAAAAGTTGAAGATATAAAGTTATAACAAAACTTAGTAAATAATTAACTCAGAGATGACCTGTACATATGGTGATAAGGCTATTTCATACAAAGGTTTTGTGACGTAAGATTTTTCTCTGCACACACTAGAGCTGACATGTCCAACTTGCGGCCTTGTCAGTGATTTTGTACAGCCCGTAGAACTTATGACTAATAAACATAATAATGCAAACTTATTCTTTATTTTATGGATGTCGTAGAAAGGAAACATTTGGGAATTTGGCTTAATATAAGTAAATCGGTCATGTGAGATTGGTGTGCTAAATTTGTAATCTTTTTATAACACGGATCACTTACCAAAAGTTGTTGAATGTGAGCAAAAAATAAGTAAAATGTTTGAGAGCAGATACATTATGTTAATGGATTTCTCACATTAAAAGCTACTAAGCAAATTGTACGAACCAATTGCATAAAAGTTATTAATGTGATTCGAAGAAAATGTACATAAATATGTTTTTAGTAAACAACCCTTAAATAAGTTTTACCCATAAAAACAAACACATCATACATCATATTGTTGATCAATGATCAAAATAAGCATTCTTTAAACAAATTTTAAACCAAACTTTTCAAATATAGGTAACAAAATTCCAATTTCCTAAAATAAATTATTTGTAAACTACCGTAAAGTTTTTATTATTTTTAAAAATAGAAACGTATTCTTATTTATCATGAAAAAAATTAACGCGTTTTCATTTTTAATCCAATCTTCAAGGTCAATTTCCAAAACATTATAATTGTTTGTAATTTGTTGTAGCTAAACTACCCTTAGATTAATATATTTTAGATACATAAATAAATATTATCATTATTATTTAAAATAGTCTCCTGATAGCAATTATTTTTAACCATATCGCTAATGCCATTCTTTAAAATATTTAAAAAAAACGTTATTAGTAAAATACCCATAAACAAATGCCCCTCCCTTTAAAAAAAATTATACTGCTTTATTTGTCATGTCAATATTAAACACTGCTCAGATATACATTTTAAGTAAAATCGCTAAAACAATTTTCAAAATAATTCTAATTTTCAAAAATAACTCCGAGGTAAAGGACATTTTATATAAATTTTATTCAAAACCAAGTATAAAAGGTTTTTTGTGATGCCAAACACTCTCAAGATACCTATTTGGAAAGAAATTGTTAGCACTATTTTTAAAATATTTGCAGTCCTTGAAAAACCAGTCATCAGTAAACTTGAATGCGGGGAATGCCAGGCCTCCACCGTGGTTCGGATTCCACGTTAAACTGTAGGTCCTCCATTTCATCTCACAATCACCCTACCATTACACATTAGCGTAAGTGCGTATAACCCGAACAGNAATGCCAGGCCTCCACCGTGGTTCGGATTCCACGTTAAACTGTAGGTCCTCCATTTCATCTCACAATCACCCTACCATTACACATTAGCGTAAGTGCGTATAACCCGAACAGGTAGTAAGACGCGGTGCTAATAATAATAATAATAATAATAATAATAATAATAATAATCAGTAAACTAACTACCCATAAATGAGTTTTAACCCCCAAAACAAATATACACTGTTAATATTGACATGTCAAACATTCCCAAGATACCCATTTGGAACCAAAACGTTAGGGCCCTTTTGTAAATGAGTTTCTACCCCAGAAACACGTAAACACTGTTATTTATTATGTCGAACACATTTTCTAAAAATTGTGAATTCAAAAAAATACTCGTCAGTTAACTACCGTTGATATAAGGGCTAGGGTGGAACAAAATAATTGTGGCATAGTCATCTAATATCTAAATACCAGGTATGAACCAAATTCATCAAAGCGTTTTGGGTCTGTTGCCAGGGACAGACAGACGGAAATGAGAACGAAGAGACTAATTGTAAAATCAATTTTTTTAGTTAGTGTTAACATAAAACGTATATATTTGTTATAATCTCGAGATCAATTTTTTCACTATCACAATACTTTCTCATGATAAGATAAAATAAAATGGGGCCTTGCATCGCAAATGTACATCTTTATTAGGCCTATACATATTATATTATTATTAAATTTGTTAAACTTGCTCATATAATTAAATATACATTTTTTTTACTTTCTCTCAACACCGAATCGGAGGGAGAAGTATTGTGATCATCAAATGATTGAACTCAAGATTTTGATAAAATGTCTGTGTTTCATGACCCCTAAAACCAAAATAGTTGTTTTCGCAATGTTGTCTGTCTGTACCTCAGGCTAGAGCCGAAACTATTTTATCGATTGGGCTAAAACTTGATATCTTCGGTTTTCATAAGGTTATCTTGAGGGGTTTATGGAATTAGATAGGTAACCTTAAATTTAAGGGTAGTTTACTTATGTGCAAAAAGAGACAAAATCAATTTTATCAAAATTCACGTTTACAATTTTGATTAAATTTTATATCCAAACGTTGTTTACCATTATAAACAAGATGACAATTCAAATTTTCTCATGAAAATAACTTTGAGGGTACCTTACATGGGGAAGATTTTCCAATTTTTATCATTTATTCGCAACTATTTGAGATACAAAATAACATAGTTATAATTGTAAAGTTATAGTACTCTTAAAAATAAACATCTTTTACTTGAAATATATTTAATTTTAGAACCAATAGTTAGTTACAAGCAAATACACATATCTTTTTATTCGGGTCTTTGAAAATGAATTTGATTCTTACGCTCTTTGGTAGAGATGGGGTATCGAAATAAAAGTACCTATCAATATTGTACTCATTAAAAGTATAGGAAGAAAAATATCGATAAAAGTAAGTATCGGTATCAACATTTTAACCTAGAAAAACATTTTTTTATCCAGTAATAATAATTTAAACTTTCACATCAGATTGTATTTTCATATTTATTTAAACACTGAAAATCATAATGATTTAATAACCATATTAAAGTATACTTAAGTCTAGCGCGTCTATGGTATGTGTTGGAACTTGGGAGGTATGGTAGATAGTATTGTATGATGGCTATTATAAAAGGTTTTACCAAACGAGGAGAAAGTTTGTACGGCGCAGCGTACCATTTATTATTCAATATATTTAATTATAATTAGGGCTGGGCGGGATTACGAAATTACGGGGGGGAGGGGGTATCACCGCATCTTATTATCCATCCGGATTATATGCTTAGGTACTAATTACGCGAATGTTTTTAGGGGTTAGAGGTTATGTTTAAATGGAGTGGTACTCGTATTTGCGCAGAGGGAGAGTGGAAAACCATTTTGTAAAAACCACCCTCAGTAAACCCAACCGAGATTTGATCCTCGATCTCCCCATATTCGGCAGTCTAGCTTACTGTGAGACCAGACCAGAGATGACCAACCTACGGACCGTGGGCTGGGTGCGGCTCACGAATGGATTTTCTCCGGCCCCTGTACGATAAAGATATTGTGAGCTTTATTTTATTAGTTTGTATGTGGGGTTGAAAATACTACTAATGTATTATGTCTTAAGACTCTTCATTGGATAAAACAAACTATTACAACAAATTCTTTAAAACCAGCTGGTCTAGTCCAAACTCCTTATTTGAAACCCACTTCCCTTTTCGTTTTGCTCTAAATGCAATGGTTACATTTTTTTTTTTTCAAATGCCTGTAAGTTTTCGTGTCTCTTTCAAAACGCAGAAAAGTAGATAACCATCGTTTCGTTTTTAATTAAAAGTGGAGTAAGGATTATTTTTGTATTGTTAATTTATATAATAGGTAATCGTGTGGATTTGTATAAAGTTCTTAGCGGTTAAAATCTCTCGGCTTTATTAAAATTTGCAAGGAAATCTTTGTATATTTACAAGCCACCGTTGAACTTCTAATAAATTAGCTTAGCAAATAAAGTCGTTATTATTTATTAATTTAAGAATCCGTTTGGTCACTAGGGTAAAGAATCTCTAGATTAATAGCTTTCTAAACAAATGCTAAAAAAAACACGTAATTTGCCCATCTGGTATTTAAGCCCGCTCCTCCCAAACTGTTTTTGTTTAGAGTTTCAAGCCTTTACAATATGATCTCACTAGATTAGTGAATGACTTCTGTGCTAGTGAAACTGTGGCATGGAACTCTTTAAACTTTATTGCTAGCATGACTCATGAGTTGGCCCCCCACCTCCTCAAAATTAAAATTTAAATACACCACCATTTTGCACCTATTTTGCACCGTTTTGCACCCTAACCCTAGATACGATACGACTGTTAATGTTTAGGGGGGGGGCAAGTTAAGGGTAGCCCCCCACTATCAAAATGTTGAATTTTTGTCATGCCATCTTAAAACTTCTGTTTTGCACTCAAGTATGGCATTTTGCACCTGAATAGCTTTTCAAGAAAAAAATATTTAAAATGGAAAAAAGTGGGGGGGGGGGCAAGTGAAGCGTAGCCCCCCACTCACTGATTGGGGTTTTTTCAATGCAAAAATAAAAGTCCTGTTTTGCACCGTTTTGCACCCTAATAGATTAGCGAGAAAAAAAATTAATATACAAAAAAATTAAGTCTTTGGACCTTTCCTCCAGCCCCCACACCCTCGAATTAAGAATGTAAATATACCATCGTTGTCTACATATTTAGCACCATTTTGGACCTTAATAGTTTTTTAAGAAAAATAAATAAATTTAAAGTTAAAAAATGTTCGATGGCCATGTTAAGTGTAGTAAGCCCCCCAATTTAGAAAAAAAAAATTTTTTTGTAAACCCCACTTAAGTTTTCCTCGGAAAACCATCTTTTCTAAGAACAATAAAAACCTTTTTCACAAAAAAATCAAACAACATTGACCTACCAATTTTTTTAATATTTCAAATTTTCAAAATGAATTTTTGTAAACTACTCTCAAATTATTTATATTTGTTAAAAATAAATATATCTTCTGATTTATCATGATAAACAATTAACAGATACCCATTTAAATAATATATTAAAATGCTTTTTTAAATCTTTCAAATTTTCTTATTTGTTAAAAATAAATATATCTTCTTATTTATCATGATAAAGAATTAACAGACACCTATTTAAATAATATATTAAAATGCTTTTTGAAAGATTTCAAATTTTATAAAATTTATCATATGTAAACTAACCTTAAATTAATATATTTTATAAAAATCAACATACGTTATTATTAAATCGTGTAAAATAGTCCTCAATTGGCAAAATTGTAAAATATATTTTCAAAAAACCCACTTCAGGGGCAGAGTTGTCCAAGGCGTCAATTTCCTGTTAGACTGGCCTGCTGGAGTTGGGGAGATCGATGATCGAATAATGGTCATGTCTACTGAGGGTATTTTTCCCTCAATAGTTTTCCACTCTCCTTCCAAGCAAGTGCAGGTAGATTACCTCCAAAACGTTTCCTTCCTCCTCCCTACCCCAATATAGTAATGATAATAGATGCGCATAAGCTGAACAGGCAGTAAAACGATGTGATTCAATTTTTTTTTTCTTTTTTAAACTACAATTGTTCAAATATCAGTAATCAGCACTACTATTAAATATATTGTTTAAGAAAAAACAATAGATATGAAATTATTTTTATTGTAAATAACTTGCCAGATACCCATTTTGAGCCAAATCGTTGAAGCTATTTTCAAAATATTTAAAATTTTATAAAAAATCAGTCTTTGGTAAACTACCCTTTAGTGAATTTTTCCTTAAAAACAAGTGTACATTTCTATTTGTCATTTTGAAAACTCCGCAGACTTACATATTTAACCAAACCGTTAAAGCTATTTTCGAAAATCTTTTGACTTTACATAAATTATTCTTCATTAAACTGCAGTAAAATGAATTTTTACTCAAGTGTACAGTGTTATTTGTCAGATCAAACACTAGCTAGATATACAATTTAAACAAAATTGGTAGAGCCTTCTCAAAATATTTGTAATTTTCAAAATCCACTCTTTAATAAACTACCGTTAATATAAATATTAGTGTCAAAATCAACACAAATTCCCAAAGTATAGCTGTTGAATATATATATATAGAGAGAGAGAGAGAGAGAGAGAGAGATTTACATTCAACGGTATAGCCATTAAATTTTGAACAAAATCATTCAAACATTTAGTATTTATATTCAGAGAAATCTACTTTTTTAATTCAGGAGAAAATAAAACGTAAAGTTTCATCATAATCTCTTGGTTGAAAATGTTCATGATTACATTAAGACTATTTTCTCTCTATATGAGAAAATAAAAATCCATAAAAAAATAAAATTTAAACTATAGTTAAAGCATACTTTCTAACTTGTGAATAGCTATTTCTTAAAAGTCAAACATTTAAATATAAAATACAGTCGTTATTTAAATTCTACATAAGATTCAAATTAATTTTT
>CABFOW010004903.1:0-20828 GCA_902141385.1 Timema californicum | reverse complement strand
TATATATATATAAATCAAACCTTTATAATAATATAGAAATACAGGAAAATTGTAGCTTTCTATAGTATATTTTTTGTAGGAAGAACAGTAGAAGTTAGTTACTAAAGTTACTAAAACAATGATAATATATTCATACATCAAGCTATGTTATCTGCAGCTGTCACTTTTTATAGATATTTTCAATACCTATAAAATAACACAAATAAAATTTAATATGTTATCAGTGTTGGCCGCAAAGAAATAGGTTTGAATTTTCTCTACTGTTCTTCCAATCAAAATCAGGGTATAGTATTAAAGATGCCCATGCACACCCTTCCAGATCAAACACATTCCATAAAAGAAGCTCAACTAGGGTAGTAATGTTCTTACACTGACCACGTGGGCAAGATAACCATCGGGACCGACAGTTGCTAAGCAAGCATTTTTAAGATAGCGATAGTAAACGTTTTCAGAACTACTTAAATTTAAGGTAACTGAATATAGAGACAAAGTAAACCCATCAGAAAAGGACACCATTCTTGGCCATATAAAATAGAAACGTCATCAAAAAGGTAATAATTTTCAAATATGGTGACACTAAAACTTAAATATAAGACACGTGTATATCAGAGTATAAGGGTAAAAAAAAAACTAGTGTGTAAAACTCTTTCCAAACAAGACAACATTAAAACAATAAATGTATTTCTACTTTAAGGTAAGTTAATTATTAAGGTGTAAAACATTGCACGAAAAACAGTTTTGAAACTAAACACATTTACAATCTTTGGAAATCCATGAATATAATATGACACTATAACTATGTGTTAAAGTTAATTATTTTTCTGATTAAACTATTAATGTTCTTAACTTCACGTTTGAATGCAAACTATACATTAATATTATAATAGGAAAAATCACAACCTTTTTGGGGAAGCAAGGCATGCGCTGAGCTTGGCCCATTAATTAACTCTGATCTTATTTTGTATTAATTTTTTTCTTGCAAAACTATTAATGTTCAAAACGCCATACGTGGGTGCAAAGTAGTGCAGATTAAAACTTTTAAATTTGCATTAAAAGAACAACATTTAATATTAGGGGGCTACTCTTAACTTTACCACACACCCAAACAAGACAATCGTACATTCTCTGGGGATGGTTTGTTAAACTTAGTATTTGGGTGCAAAATGGTGTTAGATAGGTGGAAAACGATGGCATATTTATATTCATAATTTGAGGGTATGAGAGAAACTGGTCGAATATTAGAATAAGTGAGAAATTTTTGATGCAATATTGCGTGTTTATTTATTAACTAGTGCCCCAAAGATAGAAAGAAAAAACTTGTTGCCCCTTCCGGAACTCAGAAATCATACTACTTGTTCCAACATTTTTGGTTCTAACTTCCATCATATTTGGATAAAAAGGCCTACAATGTATCAAATTAAGGACAGTTAAACTATCTACAATAGTTGTATATAATAAAATGGACGTAATCTGCGCGATACTATCTACAAAATTGGGAATGAAGCTTTAAATATTAAACTCAACCCAGCTATCAATGAGGAGGATGTATATGTCATTGATGTTAGATACCATTGGCTATGCTGGACAAATATGTAATTAATATGCTAAGGCAGGCTACGAACACTACGTGTAAATACTCTACAACAGAAATTGCAGCAGAAATTGAAATTATCAGTCTCATTCTTGAATGTCTAAAAAAGTGGGCTATTAATATGGCTGTCATCCAAACCACTTTTGGAAACATACGGGCAATGAACAACATGGTTTATCCTAGGATATCTCGGAAAAAAATAAAGCAAATACTCATTGACAAATTGGTTATATTGAATTCCACCGACCAGCTCGAAGAAACTAACCGGAAATGGTTTATTTAAAAAAAAAAGAGATGTTTCTATCGATGCAATATATTATTGTGGTAATGATTTGGATGTGAGCATGTGGTGTCTTTATGATGCAGCTCTTTTACTCCGAAAGTGGATAAATTACGCTCAACCATGGAAGTTCAAAGGAAACATGTACACGCCTAAGGACCTCACTCCACGTGAAGTGTGTGCATTCTTTAGATGGCTTGTTAGTGGGCGAGAAGAAATAATTTCGTCAGAAAGAAATCCAACTGCTGTAAATAAAGCAGCCGTGAATATTTCACAAATTGCTATGGCTATGACATACAAGGAGAGACAAGTGTACCGTATATACTGACAATATGAAACCAATACATGTTAGGCCTCAACAATTTGCCATAGGAATGGCAATTTACCAAGCCACTATAAACAAAAGTATTGTCAATTTGCTTAATGGATTGGACTTCTTGATCAAATGTAACTGTCTTTTCATGTATAAGGCTCAAATCGCAGTGTGTGATATGGATGATGTCTGGAGGAATAATGAAGTGTATTTACCTGCAAATATTGTCAAGAGCCGATATATATTTTTCGCAGCAGACATTGTAGATTTTATGGAAGATACCTCTAGTGGAAAGAAAGATTACACGTGCCACAGCGCTGGCCATTTATCAGCGAAAAGAAGCAGATGACAGTACACAAGTTTAACTGTAGCAAACGTCTGGAAATTGTGCACTATACCTTCCTGACTGTTCAACTGCTATTAAAGATTGTGTTATGCCATCCAAACAAATTCTAAAATTCAAAACTTATCCTGACATCAGACCAGCTTCTGTAAGCCACCCTGATATTATCGACATGAAGGTATGACTTATAGGGAAGACATCCACAAAATCAGAGGTGCTTGCTTCCCTGCAAGATAGTACACAATGTGTAAGTGAAGACATGAGGAGAGGCAATTCAAATATTCCAGCATGGGCCACCTTCATTTCTCATATAACCACAGCTTTGACAATAACTGCAGATCATGTTACCTCATTGATACCTGCACCAACAACATAATAGCCAGCATTGTTAACTGTTCTACTCCAATTACCAATCATTAATTATCTAGTAATGGATCCACAAAAATCCAATGCTTTGCCAGGATTTCATGCCTTGTCTGGCTGTGTTACCACATAATGTTTTTCAGTCAAAGGAAATTTGGGATTATATTGAAGAGAGTATATAAAAATTAGTCTGAAAACTTTATATGCCATGATCTACAGCATTGACAGTGGGAGAAGTAAGGTGGTATATTTAAAAAAAAGTGGAATCTGAAAAGATGCCACCAAAGTTGTCTGCTCTAAAATTCTCTAAATTGAGGGCTATTTTATCAGTGCATAGTTTGGAACAAAGTTTTTACTGCTTATCCAAATGTATCATCTCCTGAACCGGGCTATGGTTGGGAAGCTAGTAATGGTTATTATGTCCCAAAAATTACAGAAATGCCACCAGCACCTTCAGAAATATTAGAGCTCATAAAATGCTCTTGAAAAACAAAATTACTCTCCAAATTGTGCTCCTGTTGTGATTGTGACGACTGAGAATTATAACACAGCATTTACAAACAATATTCTAACGTACAGTAATAATTTTCTATTATTTTTATTGTGTATTTGTTCTATCTGCACTGAACAACAAATGCATAAGCAAATTCGCTATATTTTCGTGAATTACTATAAGAAATATGGTTCAGTTAGTATTGCAACTTGTATTTTTTTACTTTTCAAAACAAAGTTTTTGCAAGACCACTTAATTTCTCGTAAGCCTTGAATATAAAAGATTTTTCCTAATGCTTTTATTTGAGTTAAACACAGTTATTTTTTAAAGTATAACATTTTTCGAAGCCAATAATACCATTGAACAAGTTAATTTATTTTATATTAATGTTCACATCTGCTGAGGGAATATTAATCTAATGGTTTCATAGCTGCTGGATAGAGAGCCACCTCTGGGCCCCTTAATGTTTGTGATAGGGAGGTCATAAATATTTCAAACTAAAGAGAGTCAAGTTAAACACACTATTATAGTTGTTACCATAAGTAAATCTAAAAACATTAATTTGCTTACTACCACCAAAACTAATAGAAAAAAAGGTTAAAATATTTATCGTGTATGAATATTTCTAGAGATAATAAGTTAATTACATGCTGTCGGCCAAGTTGTAGATAAATTTATTAGCTTTAATTGTAGTTACTGTGGACCTTTATATCATAAAATCTATGGAAGTTACAGTCAATAATGTTGTAACAAGTAACATGATATTTTTCCTCCCCCTGCGCGATACATCCCAACCCTCCCCTCCTCCTCTAGCCCCCATTATTTTCGGAAGTGGCAACATGTGTTTTTAAACTATATGGGGTGCCAATTAATAACTAAAAAAATAAGGCAATACTATATCAAAAATTCACACGACAAGCCAGTTGCTCCCCCGCTAGAAGAGTCCAACGACTTGATTTTTTTGTATCTTAAATATTTTTTTCTCGCTAATCTCTTAGGGTGCAAAACGCCATGCTTGGGTGCAAAACAGGACTTTTATTTTGGCATTGAAAAAAACCCCAATCAGTGAGTGGGGGGGGGGGGTTACGCTTAACTTCCCCCCCCCCCATTTTTTCCATTTTAAATATTTTTTTCTTGAAAAACTATTTAGGTGCAAAACAGGACTTTTAAGATGGCATGAAAAAAATCCAACATTTTTATAGGGGGGAGGTACCCTTAACATGGCCCCCCCCTTAACATAAACAGTCGTACCTCCTCTTGGGTTAGGGTGCAAAACGTAATACTTGGGTACAAAACGGTGCAAAAAAGTTGCCAAACCGTAATACTTGGGCACAAAACGGTGCAAAAAAGTTGCAAAACGGTGGTACATTTAAATTTTAATTTTGATGGGATGGGGGGGGGGCAACTTAAGTGATCTTGACTCGTGTACCATCCCCACTCAAGCGAAATAAGGCAGTTTTCAAGATCTAATTGTGTAAAAGTGGCTCGAGTACATATTTCTTATCACGCGGATGTATTTGAACTGCAGCGTGAAATTGATCATTCTTCTGAGACGTCTTAAATTCTTATGACCCAATTGTGAACAGTGCAAATATATTTCAACGCCTTAGGAGGGGTTATTGGAGGGAGTCTTTTATCACATTTACTCATTTGGAAATCAATTTGGGCTATGATCAATTTACAAAGCGCACGATTCCTCTTAAGGCATTTCTACTTAGACATGCATTATGTACCCTACTGCTCTACTCTGTTCAATATATTTAAGCCCCATTTTATTTCTCTAAACGAAAAAGCTTGGCTAGAGGACGTTATAAATGATGCTAGTCTTTATCAGACACTATAGAAATATTAAAACTTCGGACGGATTATATTTTGTATTATTTTGTGAATACATGACACTTTATTTTTTACTTTCTATAATACATATTTTAAAACATTATAACTATGCACAGTGTACACATTTCTACTACTGAGTAAAATATTGTTATTTATAATTTCAAATTCTACAGTAGTTTTAATTTACATTATAATTAATGTATTGTAAAATAATAATGTATGAGTCATAATGTCAATTTACTTAACTCTTTGTTGATATTATTGTCTGATCACTCTAGAAAGTATCTTTAAACATGTTCCTAACGTTATCTGCCACCCTACTATATATTTCTCTATATTAATCTAATTTTTGTAAATAGTTTGAAATTATGCACTTCAAAGTTCGGCCGCAGCTTAAAACGCTGTGTTGAGGGGCGTGACAAATAATACTATTTACAGCCATTCAAAAATAAAAGGACAGAAGGAAGAACGTATAACACTTTTTTAAATTATTTAAATAAGGAATTTTGACCTAAGAAATAACACTTAACTTTTATTAAACACATTGATTATCCTTCAAAGAAGTTTGTTGACTCTTTTTTATTTATTTTTCAATGTCGGCCATGATTTATTTCAATGCATGCGCAGATCTTTCAAGCAAGTGAGTGGCGGGTCTCGCGATTGTAAAAAAAAGGAAGAAAACAAAAAAGGTGATGTAGATACCTCCAAACTAGCATGCATTTCAATTCTGACAGATGAAAATTAACATTTAATTATTTTAAGAAACATTGTTCTTATTCAATAACATATATTTCAATCTTTATATTAAATTTGCATTTGATTTTATATTCATCTCTAGTCCATAGCCGATATTTTATCTTTAGTTTTAATATATTAGTTTTCTCTATGGACTTGGAATAAAATAGAACGTTTTTAAATTTGATTCTTGGAACACTTTCTGAAGAAGATTAGGGTCTTCTTCCTCGGTGTCATTTTAACATGGAGCAAAATCTGTGTGTCTCCCAACTAAATTTATTTTTAAAGTTTAGTAATAGCTTGAAAGTAAATTGCAAGTACACAAATGGAAAGTTAGTGTATGGGCAAGAACTAGAGATTGTTTATTCCGTTAAATTGTGGACGAGGGGGAATTATTAAAAGGAAACAAATTTCAGAAATTCGTGCTGCTTCACCATGGATGAATTCATTGATGAGATCAAGGCAAATCTTCAAATTTAAATTTATATTTTTATTTTTTATCAAGAAACCAGGATTTATGAAAAAAAACTTTCAGAAAATACTAAATATATTCAAACTCTATCTATTCCAGAAAATTAATTAATATTGTATTGTATGTATAAATATTAAATATATTGATTTTTTTCTCTCTTTACTCAACAATACTGCTTTTTTTTGTCTTACTCAAAACTATAATTACATATTATATAAGTTCAACCTATATTATCTTTTTTTTACTCTAGTATTATATGTTCTAAACTCCTAAATTCAACTATGTTCAGAACATTGTTATTTTAAGTGATATATTTTTATTTAAGAATATAGGTTATACCATATTTTTTATTTTTGTCAGATTAGAATTATACTTATTCGGAATTCTATAGGTAGGATCGGGATGTGGTAAAAAAAAAAGAACACTATAATAAACCCACAAAAGTTCCCATAATGGTCTTTTTTATATATTTTTTATTGTAGTCTAAAGTAGTACATTGTATCTCAACAATTCATTTTATTTAGATTGTTCATGTTTTATTTTAAAAATTCTTTCAACTCCTGTAGGTATTTACAGTACGCCATTGTTGTAGGTAAGTTGGTGTAATTATCATTAACATTGTAATATGCGGAACAACAAAATGTTCTCGAGCAAACCCAGTGGTCTCGAGTAGTAAGAGTAATCGTGCTTCCGTCAAAATTAGTCGAGGTAAAGGCTTTTTTTATTCATTATTATTTACTCCTAGATCCTAGGAGTGGCGTCCAACAAATACACAATTTCATTCATCTTGACGTTATGTAAATATATTTGGAAGACACCTACACAGATACTATAATATATATATATATATAAAATATATATATATATATAAAATATATATAATATATTCTTTTTTCACAATACATAAGCATAAGTTGTATTTACCATTTATGTATTATTTTTTATCTATATAATAATAATAATAATAATGATAATGTAATATATAATCAAATGCAGGATTGTAGACAAAATTTATAATCTTTAATCTGGCCCAAGTCTAGAAAAAATAGCATTATTTTAACATTAAAAATTTAATTTATCTGATTAACTCATTAAAAATTAGTTTCATATTTATAAATAGGTGTACACAATGCATCCGATACTTTATAGGATAAATAAAAACCAGCAGGTGAAATAATATTTGGTTTGAATTTTATTCCTTTTCTGTATATAAGTATTAATATACACCTTCTGGTGAAAAATAAAGGGTCCTTAGTGTGTTTTTACCAAAAATGTATAAAGTGAGATTAATATTATGAATTTTCAAAATCTTTCAAAATATGTATTTGTTATCAAATTAGTTTTAAAAATATACACGGAAGAGAACGATTAGAGAGTAGTTAAAAACCTTGCAAGCTGTATACCTAGAGATGTGAGACGGAAAATTTGCCCTATACATTTTTCAGGAAAATTTTCCATAACGGAAAATCTTCAATTATTATTTCTGTAAAATGATTTCAACTGATTAAATGGATAATAATAACAATAATAATAATTAGTTGTAGCAATAGTAGTAGTATTAGTAAAGAAACACCTGCTTCGGTGGACGCACGGTCTAACGCAATACTCTCGCAATAGACTAGACTATCGATAACAAGGAGATCGGAGTCTAATCCCGGTCGGGTGCACTGAGGCCAGTTTTCCTAAATAGTTTTCCCCTCTCGCTCCACGCAAATGTGCGTGCAATTCCTAAATTCAACCTTCCTCCTCCCTAACACATTAGCATAATTATTGGACCCTATATAAGCGTATAAGCCGAGTGGGTAGTAAGACGTGGTGCTAAGGAATATGTAGTAAAGAAACAAATGAATGTCATACTTCAATTTTTTTGTCATCAATAAGTTAATTAAAATAATTTTAAGCTTGGCTTGACATTCCCCCCCCCCTCCCCATATCCTCCATGCTTCCTATCTACCTCTCCCCCAGCCCGATTCCCCTTATTATAACCCACTTGTCTCTTAGCACACTATATTTTGAAGCATAATAGGCTCAAAGTGTCACCTCTAAAATTTAATCCCTCCACCACAAGCCACCACTACAGAAAATGATATGAATATATACTTTGACACATAGTAGCTTATAAGATCTTATTTCAGTTTTAAAACGTTTTCCATAAAAAAAACTAAACTTCACATTCTCAGAGTGATAACTTTGCAATGATAAAGTATTTCTTATCTCTAAGATCTTATTTCAGTTTTAAAACGTTTTCCATAAAAAAAAACTAAACTTCACATTCTCAGAGTGATAACTTTGCAATGATAAAGTATTTCTTATCTCAAATGGCTGTGGCGATATAATAAAAATTTGGAATTTCCGTTTCTCTAAAGTAAGCCTATTTTTAAAGTCATTTTCATAGGAAAACAAAAATGGCCGTTTTGTTTGTAATGTTAAAACACTCCTGGAAACAAAATTTAATCAAAATCATTATAGCGAACTTAGAGGAAACTGATCTTATTTCTTTTTACCCTGCAGTAAACTACCCTTAATTTTAGAGTATATATCTAAATCCAAATTTTTCTCGGGAGAACCTTATGGAAACCTTAAGTACCAAATTTTAAACTGATCGGTAAAATGATTTCGGCTCAAGGCCGAAATACAGACAGATGGACGGTATCGTGACAATCACTTTTCACTTTCAGGGTACCATGAAACGTTGACCTTTATCGAACTCTTAAGTTAGAATTTTTTTTTACTACTTATCACAATACCTCGTTCTCCGAGGGGTCTGGGAAAATACCATCTTTTTGCACCAAAGAGCATAGCAATTGGGTAGTCAAGCACAGGAACAGGAGTTTTAGGAAGAGGCAGATGAAAAAAAAGATGGAACATGGAAAGAAACAGACATACAAGTGATACAAGCGATACAAGCTCATGTGGAAGTGAATTTGGAAGAAGATATAAGTAGTTATAACGTAGGTCTTAACATTGGATGTATGATAGCTAAGTTTCCATATCAAAAAGAAAAAGAAAAGTATGTTACCAATGGTCACATCCCTCTACCTAAAACATTCATCTGCTTTCCATGTCGATT
Organism: Timema californicum; assembly: GCA_902141385.1. Classification (NCBI taxonomy): domain Eukaryota; kingdom Metazoa; phylum Arthropoda; class Insecta; order Phasmatodea; family Timematidae; genus Timema; species Timema californicum. The sequence goes on along the minus strand of CABFOW010004903.1, from coordinate 11,332 downwards.
ATTTTGGCACAAAACAGTCAAGATTAGCACTTTTAAGTCTATGTCTGAACTGGTATTTGCTGAAGACTGGGATGCTAATCGGACGTGGTGGGAACTTTCCTACAGGATCCAAAACATGAAAAAGGCAATAGTCACAAAAAATGTTACCTAACTTGGCGAGAGAGCTATAAAGGTACCTGCTGTCTAAGAGGCATCTTATAGGCATCTTAGAGGCATCAATTAAAACTGAAGCTGTAAAATGGTACAATATTTTAAGGTACATCATCGATGTTGTACTCTTCTTGGGAGAACGTAGTCTAGCATTGACTAGTTCAATCCATCGAATTGGTGATCCGAACAATGGAAACTTCTTAGGACTCAATGAATTGCTATCCAGATGAGACGCCAGCCTTCAGTAACATGTTATAAGTGTAGAAGAGTCGTAGTAAAGGAGTGAGTGGCTACAAGTTAATTATTTGTCCCCTGACTCACAAAATTAATTTATTGTAGAGTGCTCGAATTTTGTGAAACAGCTCATTTTGCTTGAGAGGCAGATTACTAAGTGCTTTTAAGTAATATTAGATGACACACAAGGTTCCTCCCATATTGAACAAACAAAATTTTGTTTAGATACTTATTCTCAAAAGAAACACAGCATGAGCTTAAAGTAAGATTGCTCAAGTTTGCAGATTGCAGCAACATGCCATTCCTCTCAGTGATTGCAGAGCTCAAGCCTATTGAAATGCGATAAATATGGCTGGAAAATACAACAGTGCATAAGCAAAAATATCAGAACAATGCTCAGAATTTTTTTCCCCCCTTGCAGTTGTCATACACCCAACTTATGTGTAAATGATGATGATTTATTAGCACTGGAAGACCTCCTCTAACTAAATTTAACGGCCATGACCAGAAATGAAGTCCATGGAATTTTATTATATGTGACATATTTTGCCTGTGTGTTAATGTCAGTTGTATGGTACAAAATATTAGATGGCATAGATATTTGCAACAAGGCCATCCAAGTCTGAGATATCACACTGGATGTTGAAGTAACGAACTCTCCTCATGTATCTTAAAAAAAATTGAGACAGCTGGAAATACCTCTGGAATGAAGCCAAATTGGTGGCGTCAAATTTAAAGATAGAATTAGAACTTTCCCGTTGATTTGTTGGATTTAGGCCCAAGAGGGCAAGGTCACATGATGATAGCACACCTGATGCTGACTTGGAGGAAATGAAAGACACAGATGTTAAGTCAGAAGAGGCCTACTTCAGAAAGTGTGTGTTTTACGTTTTGGTAGACAATGTTATAGCAGGATTAACTGTTAGGCAGTTGGCTAAAATAATTAATTTATTGTGGAAATATCTCACCATGTCTGAAAGTTATGTGGAGAGATAAACTTTATCTTTATCAGAGCAATATCCTGCTGACCTTAACGCTGGAAAGTTTGTAAAAGAAATGCAACATTTACACCCAGTACATAAAGTAGGTGTTGGAAATGCACAGTTAAAACCATTACTAGATCTTCTGAAAAATTAATAGAGTACGGAATAATTAGTCACCTGTTCCCAAATGTTTGTGTGGACTTAAGAATACTATTAAAAATTCCAACAACAGTGGCTTCTGCAGAGAGATCATTTAGCAAACTAAAACAGATTAAGAATTATTTAAGGTCTAAAATGTGTCAGGAACGTCTTGTGGATTTGGCCAGGCTAAGTATTGAACCAAAAATTGTCAGAACAATTAATTTCCATGCTGTTATTCAAAATTGTACACACACACAAAAGGCCAGGAAATCTCTTTTTGTAATGTAAATACTAAGTACGTATACTTTTTTTATTTTTTACTAATAATTATGTATTTTTATCTGCAATGCAATATAAAAGGATGTTTCAACATGAATTATTTCTTTATATCTAAATTGTAGTGCCAGCAAAGATGTTAAAATGTGCCTTTATTCTCTCTGATCATTTTTATCTCATTCATATTTAACATGGAAGGAGTATAGAAGCATAAGCCTTCTAATGTAGAAATTCAAAATTGAGCTTCATTCCAACCCTCTTTCATCTTGCATATTCTTTTTGGCCTTACAGCTCATGGCATAAAACCGTAGTGGATAAAAACTGGATGATTAACAGGTAAGGGGCCTGAAATAAACTTTATGCCCCCTGATAAAATTCATCTCAAAGGCCCCGACTACATCATTACAATAATAAGATATTTCGTATCCCAAATATAAACGGAGATATGATCAAAATTGGAATTTTCTGCCTGTGTAAAGTACCCTTGAATTCATTTTTATGAGAAAATAAATATTGTCATTTGGTTTGTAATGTTAACAAGTGTCTAGATACAAATTTTAATCAAGATCATTATAGCGAATTTGAATAAAATCGTTTTTTACCTCTTTTTTCCCTTCAGGAAACTACTGTTGATTTTAGGATTGTATATCTTATTCCAAAAATACCTCCGAAGAACCTTATGAAAACCTTAGATGCCAAGTTTTAGCCTGATCGGAAAAATAGTTTAGGCTCTAGTTGGAGGTAGAGACGGCACTAAACCACTTTTTCTGTTTCGGTGGGTCATGAAACATCGACATTTTATCAAAATCTTGATTTAAATATTTTTGACGATCACAATACTTCTCTCTGCGAAGGGTCGAGAGAAAGTAAAAAGAGCATTTGCATGAATTAGCTTACATAGCACCCGCAAAGTTATTTCAAATAACTAAACAATTTAAGTGTAATTGTTAAGATTCTATTCATGTATAATCGGAGCATTGCTAATAGTATGGTATGAGCCCAAATAAACTGACATGTTTTAGTATCTTTAGATGAAGTAATTTAACTTATTTCTTCTGTGGAACATTGTTTATATCACGGATACCAAAAACACTGTGTGAGGTAGTTTGAATTATGGAGCATTTTATCTATCACATAAACCAATAACACTGTGTGAGGTAGTTTATTTGATTAATGGAGCATTTTATCTATCACATAAACCAATAACACTGTGTGAGGTAGTTTATTTGATTAATGGAGCATTTTATCTATCACATAAACCAATAACGCTACGTGAGGTAGTTTCTTTGATTCGTGGAACATTTTTCTCTCACATATTATCAATAAAACTTTTCGAGGTAGTTCCCTTGCTTCACGAATAATTTATATTAAAGGTACAATGAAGTTTAATTATTTATTACTTATAATTCTTCATAATAATCTGTTTTAGAACAAGTACACATAGATATTAATGATGCAATTTCTTTCTCAATGGAATATTACTATTATCACGTGTATCTGTAGTTATATAGTATAATTTTCTATATAATGTGGTTTCGATAACGGAGGTAAATTAAGTAGGCCCCTACAATGGCGTTATTTTCTGGCTTCGTCGGGCACAGCTTCTATCATCGTTAGGTACAAATGAGTTACGTGGTGTGGTATAATTTTTCCATAGCACAATTTTTAAATTGATATAATTATTGAGTTGAAATTTGGTTTATTTTATTACTTTTTAGAACGTGTTTTCTAAAAGAAGTGTCTTAAATAAATGAAATTTTGATAAATATATTGCTTTTTGTAACGTGTTTGCTAGGAGTGCCTTAAATAAATGGAATTTTGGTTATCATATTGCCTTTTGGAACGTGTTTTCTAGAATAATTGGCTTAAATATATGGACATTTGGTAATTATACTACCATTACTTTAAATAAATATATGTTTGGTTATTTTCTTACTTATTTATACGAGCATTTTAAAAGAAGTACCTTAAATAAATGGAATTTTTTGTTATTATATAGCTTACTGGAACGTGTTTATTAGGAGTAGTCCCCTACTTTAAATAAAAGGAGGTATGGCTATTATATTGATTATTAGAACGTGTTTTATGGAATTAATACGTACCCTAAATAGATTTAAGTGTGGTAGTTTTATATTTTATAAAGAAACTTGGTTTCTAGCAAGAACACCAAAAAAGGAAATAAAGTTTTATATTGTTTTGTTTTATAGACCAAATAATAATACCTAAATGAATACAGGTTACTGAATACGTTATAATTTCAAGCACGGCTTCGAAGAGCAGTAGTTTCTTTTATTTATGAAACAATGTTTTCGTTATTTACCTCGCGTTTGTTAATCACCGGGGTGTGGGGAAGAGCTAGTAAGGGTTGGGGCTGAGGGGGGCTCTGATTCAACTTTGATCTGTTAGTATTCCAAGTTATCCGACACCTTAACTTAGTGGGTAGCATATTTGTCTACTGAGCTAAGGGTCCCGGGTTTGACTCCTAGCGTGGCAGATTTTTTTTTTTTGTGTGAAATGTGGGTTTACCCTTTCACAGTGATGAATTAATGGCCGGGGACTGGATGTTGTGTTTGTCCTAGTCTTAAGTTAGATTATAATGTATAATGAAGATAGGACAGGCCTATCAAGCCGGTAGTGGGAAATATAAGACTTTAATAAAATACTGACACAGGCCTCAGGCTGGAAACAGTAATGAATGTGAAAAATAAAGTATCTCGTTGAGAGTGTGGCCGAGATATGTCGTCACAGAGGTAATGTTCAATTTCAATGTATCAAAGTTCAAAAGATGAGCAGTTCCAGAACCGTGTGAAGGTTCTGACCATTGAGAACAGGGTTTGCAATTTGTTTGTAAATGGTTAACACACCTTCGATCAAAGAGAGAGGATAGTTCAGTGGTGTGTGCGGTAGTAAACCTTGAGAGGAACAATCCACAAGCAACTATGTCACGCTCGCAAATAAACATGTTCATGTTATGGAAATGAGTTACGTCATCGTAGTGATAGCAGAGAGCTCGTATGGTGGTCATAACAAACAGGGCGGTCGCGGTGCTTGCCCAGCGGACTCAAACTCTAATTAGTTGGAGGGACAGATCCACCAACCTAGGGCTTGTAGATTCTTTTAGCACCCCGTCTTAATACCCGTTCGGGTTATACGTCAATGTACTAATTACTCTAATGGTTTAGGGATTATGAAGGTTTAATTGAGAGGAAGTTCACAAGCATTTGCGTAGAAAGAGAGTGGAAAACCATTTAGGAAAAACCACACTCGGTGCACCCTACCGGAATCGAACCCCGATCTACCCATATTCGGCAGTCTAGTCCAACACGAGAGTAGCACGTTAAACCACGTGGTCACCAAGGCAGGTGTGTATACTGATATTCTTTAGAAATATAGCTTTTAGAAAACATTCTAAAAGAGTTTGTGAGTAAGGATGGATATCAACGTTTCATGAGCCCCTAAGGCAGAAAAAACCTGCTTTGGTGGCTGCATGGTTTAAGGCGTCACTCCCGTGTTAGACTAAACTTACGATGATAAGGAGATCGGTGTTTGAATCCCGGTAGGGTGGTCTCAAGTGGGTTTAAAAAAAATTATCTACGCAAATGAAAGTACACTTCCTCTACATTCAACCTCATCATCCCTAGATCAATGGCATAATTTAGTACATATTATGTGTATAACCTTAACAGGTACTAAGACGCAGCGCTAAGATATATATTATATCCTAAAAAGTGTTTGTTACTATTCTGTCGGTCTGTACATATGTATTTAATAGGGTTTTCATAGGGCTCCTCAGAGGTGTTTTTAAATCATCTATCTGATTCTAAAATTAAGGGTATTTTAACTAAGGGCTAAAAGAGAAAATCAATAAATCCTCTCCAAATATTTTGATTACTTCTCCTATCTGGGCACTTTTAACACTATAAACGGTGACCTAGTGGTCTAGGGGTAAGGCGTCGGACTTCTGTGCTGGGGTTCGGGGTTAAATTCTCGGTCCCGGCACAGATTTATCTGATTATCAAACCTTCACCTCTGACAAAACATCTTGTGAATGTGGGGAATGCCAGGTCTCCTCCGTGGTTCGGATTCCACGTTAAACTGTAGGTCCTCCATTTCATCTCACAATCACCCTACCATTACACATTAGCGTAAGTGCATATAACCCGAACGGGTAGTAAGACGCGGTGCTAATAATAATAATAATAATAATAATAATAATAATAACACTAGAAAAAAATGGCGCAGCTCATTCTCCCATGGAAATGACTCCGAGGGTCCTTTATTTCAAATTTTAATCATATCTCCGTGACTCTTTGAAATAATAAATAACGTATCAATGAAAAGTAGTAGCGCTATTAAAAATAAACAATTCATTTTAATGGCCGCATGGTCTAAATAGTTACTCTCTCAGTAGACTAGACTATCGATGACGGGAGATCGAGCTTCGAATCTTGGTCGGGTGAACCGAGAGTAGTTTTTTTCAAGATCATTTTCCACTCTCCCTCCACGCAAATTTAGACACATTTCCTCTAAATATAACCTTTCTCAGCCCTAAAACTATTAGCGTAGTTAATAAACAATCGTATAAGCTGAACAGTAGTAAGACGCGATGCTAAAAAAATAAATCTTTATTTGAATTAATATTTTATGATATAATATTTCCTAATTATGAGCAAATATATTTTTTAATGAAATGTAATGTGTGTTTTTCCCCATTATGTTTAAAAATAATGTATATTATTTAGTTTCATGTATCTTACGAGCTTTATGTATAATTTATATAAAAAGCGCTAGTCTGTGCGGTGCTCCGTAAGCTACTATTTGTTTTTGAATTGAATCTTACCTGCATTCCGGACTACACATATTTTAATCACGCTAGTGGGTAAGGGATGATCCCAATAGAATTGAGAGGAAAAATATCCATTTGTGTGAGGATATAATGGGTAACTATTTATAAAAATCACCCTCAGTACATCCGTCCGGGATTTGAACCCCAGCCTCTCGTAACTAGCAAACCTGACCATACGAGCGCGACGGGTTTTTTTTTCACACGCCCACCGATATGGATCTATACTTTATATTTGATGTTATATAGTTAAAATGTTAATGTGATTATAATTTTGAATTATAAAATCCACTTAGAACTATCTTAGAAAATGCGAAACTTTTCTGTATCAGTGTTTGAATTTTTATTTACATGATTTAAAAAATAATGCTTCGAGTATTTAGCTGGCCAACATTGAATTCTGGCTCACTTGTACTGTAGGGGCAGAGAACCAAGAAAATACTAACAACAATGACTGTCTTCAAATCACCATGAGAAGAGTGCTAGGTAATTACTTAAGGCGGGAATGTAGGGGACTAGAGAAAAGGTCAGTGGGTTTGCAGTTTTTATAACAAAGCTTTTTTTGTCAAAATAAACCAAATATTACTTCACTACAAACATAGAGATTAATTTTCTTCTCATGCTGATGCTCATGCATATCCGTCATGGGCATAGCAACATTAAATGACAAATTTTTTAAATTAAGAGAAAAAGTTGTCATTAAATTCCAGAACACCCTTAACAAATATTCAACAACGGTTGATATCCCCATGGGAAGAAAATTTAAACTCTCTCTTTGTACTGGAGCAATATAGGATTTATTTTGGCTAATAACATATTTTGTTATAAGATCTGCGTGCTTTAAGAGTGAGATTTATGTTGGTTAGAAGATGATTATAAATAGTGCCCTTATTATAGTGGCCACTAGCCCTATGAACTACCAACCTCTTGGTTCGGTGGCCAGCACCCCTGGCTACTGATCTAGAGGTCCATGGTTCGATTCCCGGAGTTACAATAGGTATTTTTCCTGAAAGTAGATTTGTCCCCACTGTCACCAAGGTCTGGTTCATTAGGCTTAATTCAGGTTTAAAATGTCCACTGTCTCCACACCTTCATCACGTCATCTCATCGCGGTTATGACGCGTACTGTAAACAACGTCCAAGGTATACTCTGGGCAACGTTCTGTTCAAACAGAGCGGCTAAAAGACTGCATACACGGTGATAGAACTAGATACTGCGTTTCTCATGGTTATACAAGATGGGACGGAAACAATTAGATGATCTATGCTGAGGAAAATGATGGACAACGTGCTTAGGTTTGTCTGACGTCCGGTGGAGCTCACCTAAGTGGCATTAACTTCAAAAAGTGAAAAGGTGTAGTATGTAGTCTGCTTTTATTTAGATAGTGAATATTTACTTTTCAATTAAAATGTTAAGTTTCAAGTTACAAATAGTCCAATTGTCTCTGCCCTAACCTGTATACTCCATAGGAAAAAAGTATACTCTTGCTTTGAAACAACAAGAAATGCACTGGAAACTATTTATGTTTGCTTGTGTATAAGACAGGGGAGGGCGGAAGGGAGGGGGGGGGGTTAATGAAAGTGTTGCAGACAAACGGGCCGGTCAGATGTGTCTCAAGGGCCGGGTGCAACCCAAGGGTCGTGACTTTGTCAACCCTCTGGCCTAATTTTTTTATTTTAGCACAGCGTTTTACTACCTGTTCAGGCTATACGCATATGTACTAATTACTCTAATGGGTTAGGGATTACAAAGTATGAACTTAAATTAAGTGTACCCTCATTTGCGTGGAGGGAGAGTGGGAAACCGGTTTGTAACCCCCCCCCTGAGTACACATGACCGGGATTCAAACCCTGATCTCCCTGTCACCTGCAGTCTAGTCTATCACGAGAGTGACTCCTTAGACCATGTGGCCACCAAAGCAGGTCTTGGCCTATACTTTTTACTAGATTAAAGTGTGAAACCTATCGCTAGAAACAAGAATCGTTAATGATGTAAATTTGTGTTTGCATTACTATTTAGTAAGACGTGTTGGTGAAAAAATAAACTAATAATGTAGGGGGGATTATTTAGGTAGAGCTTAGAGTAAATTTACTTATAACTATGTGCGTGAAGGGAAACTGGGGGGAAATCCCTCAACACACCCGGCCGGGATTCAAACCCTTATTTTCCTTCCCTAAGAAACCGGACAAGACAATATTGTCACCTATTTAACGTGCTCATTGATGCAATTTGTTCATGTATGAATGAAATTACACAACATTCTTAGTTTACATCATAAAATAACCTTCTGTTACATTATTTAAAAATCTAAATATGAGATACGAGCTCGCAACTTTTACTTTAGAGTAATGTATGTAATATCCCTCTAGCATGTTATATCAATGGTTCCGTGCCTGCTTCTCCGTGTCAATGTGTCATTTTTACACTCGAGATTAGATTAATAAAATAAAGGGAAGACACTTTGAATGATAATTAAATAAAGGGACTATAGGACCTACTAGAATTTCCTTAGGAGGAAGATGTAAAAATTCTAGCTAAAAAAAGAAAAATACGTGCTTAGTGTGCGTTATCGGGATAGAAGCTGGGGCGGTTGCTTCATAATTATTAAGTGTAACACACCAATCCTAATTTTCTAGCAAAGACGTGTTAAATAGCTGGTAATTAGCTATACATCCGTGTCCCCGTATTGGAGAAATACTTCACACAAAACTAGAAACGTTAGCTTTCAAATGTGAATCTGTGGGCACCCTGAGAGAAAAAATACTAGATTGATGTACACAAAAAATAAATCATATAAAACTAATAAAAAAAGAAGAAAAATAGCACAGCAAAGGTAAGCTAGCATAGCACATAAAAAATAAAAATAACGCTTAAAATAATAACAAAATACAGATTATGTATAGCATGGAGTAATAAATATATAACACTAAGAGAATTAATAGAATAACACATTACTGGGGCAAGTATCATAGATAGTGTAAGTGAACAATATCCTAGATAGCCCAGTTCATTACTGATTATCTACACTATAATACTCATTATGGATAGTATAAAGCGATATTATCCTTTATAATACTATCGATTTCAAACTAGCTACACTAGGACAATCATCATGGATAATGTAAATTGGTATTGTCCTAGATAATATTGTTCGTTACTGATTAGCTACACTAGGACAAGCATCATTGTTAGTGTAAGGGGGTATTATCCTAGATAGCACTGTCCATTACTTACTAGCTATACTAGAACAGACATCATGGATAGTATAAAAGACTTCTACTCGACGAACTGTATTTTCTTTTTGACCAGATAAACTTGAATGTATTCTCTATACCTTGTATGTAACTTCTTGCATTCTTCTCTAATGGTTGAATGTATGGAGAAAACTGATACATTAATATTTGTCATCCATTGTTTGAATCATTTAAATGTCAGTGTTATGGATTTTCCCCTTCCTCTTCTAACTCTTTCTGTAAAAATAATAGTTTGCTGATAGTTTGTGTCCACATCCCTACTTTTTCATTTATGTTAGATAATGACTTTACTTATCTTCATATGCCTGTTCCCTAAGATAGTATAATTAGTTTTGTCCATTAATATTCTGTGTTGTGTTTGTTCACCCTCCTCCTGTTCCCTAGCTCATAGAATCATTAGAGACAGTTGGTTCTTGCAGCGGAGGGATATAATCATATGCTCCTCTGTTGTAACAAGCTGCGAACTATATTACAAGGTAACAGGAATCCTATCAAACTGATTCAGTATTCTTCTGGAGAGAAAACTAACACTCCACAGTGGATTTGTGTGTATCCCACGCGTTCGGTCTTAATTACTTTACTAGTAAAAGGGAGAAAAATTGAATAGGAAATGTACAAACATTTGTGTGAATGAAGAGTAGAAAAACATTTAGAAAACTACCATCTGTACACCCAACCGGTAATCGAACCCGGATATCCTCGTCACCAGCACGAGAGAGTAACGTGTTAGACTATTCGAACAGCGAGGTGGAACATTGTGGAATAATTAGCAACTAGGGATGTGAAAAAAAGTATCGATACTTTACTAATACCGATATTTTCCTTTCGATAGTAGTATTGAAAGGTATCAGACCTCTGTGCTGGGGGTCCGGGGTTTAATCCTCGGTACAGGCACAGATTTACTTGATTGCCAAACTCTTCCTTCCCCTCTGACAAGACGTGTATTAATCACAACTTGTAAATGTAGGGAATGCCAGACCTCCACCGTGGTTTGGATCCCACATTAAACTGTAGGTCTTCCATTTCATCTCACAATCACCCTACCATTACACATTAGCGTGAGTGCGTATAACCCAAACGGGTAGTAAGACACGGTGATAATAATAAAAATAAAATAATAATAGTATTTTTTTCACTCAATAATTTTTTTCAGATACTTTGACTGATTATTAGTATTCAGACTCCGGGTATCGGATCGGTATCGAATGAAACAACTTTTTTGACATCTTCACTCATGCTGAAATTAAATGTTTACTAGGTAGACGGAAATTATGCCTGTATTTCCCTATATGAATAAATGGATAGTAATAATAACAGTAATAATAATAAGTAGTAGTAGTAGTGGTACTGGTATAAATAGCAGTAGTAGCAGTAGTAGCAGTAGTAGCGGTAGTAGTAGAGTAATATGAAAGTCCTACTTCTGGCCCACTCATTTGCATAAAGGGGGTGG